>CAUYRH010009363.1:0-17705 GCA_963574655.1 Perodicticus potto | reverse complement strand
GAATGTGTATTCAATTTTATTAGGATGAAATGTTCTGTAGATGTCTGTTAAATCCAGTTGTTGAATGGTTAAATTTAAATCTAAAATTTCTTTACTTAGCTTCTTACTGGAGGATCTATCCAACACTGCTAAAGGAGTATTAAAATCTTCAACTACTATGGAACTGGAGGAAATCAAGTTACTCATGTCTATTAGAGTTTTTCTTATAAATTGAGGTGCATTCTGGTTGAGTTCATAAATATTAATAATTGAACTATCATCATATTGAGTATTACCTTTGACAAATATGAAATGACTGTCTTTATCCTTCCTTATTTTGGTTGGTTTAAAGCCTATTGTATCTACGAATAAGGTTGCAACACCTGATTTTTTCTGTTTCCCATTTGCCTGGAATATAGATGACCATCCCTTCACCTTGAGTCTGAATTTATCTTTTAAGTAAGGTGAGATTCTTGTATGCATCGGATATCTGGCCTGAGTTTTTGTATCCAGTCAGCCAACCTATGCCTCTTTAGAGGACAATTTAAGCCATTCACATTAAAAGAATATATTGATAAATCTGTAGAAAATCTAGTGGACATTTTTAATCCTTTCATCACTGTGGAAGTTTGAATTTGGTGAGAAGTTTCTGGGTGAGAAAACTTTTATGGTGGATGATTACGCTGGTTATTATGGAGGATAGGTTTGAGAATATCCTTTAGCGCTGGTTTAGTTATAGCAAATTTCTTCAACATGTGGATGTCATTAAAGTATTTAGTTTCTCCATCGTAGATGAAACTCAGTTGAGCTGGGTACAGGATCCTGGGTTGAAAGTTATTTTGTTTTACGTGATTAAAAGTCAGTGACCATTCTCTTCCAGCTTAAAAGTTTTGATCAGAGAGATCTTCAGTTATTCTAATATTCTTCCCCCTGTAGATAATAGATTTGTTCTGTCTGGTTGCTTTCCGAATTTTCTCTTTCATATTAACTTTAGTGAACTTAATTATGATGTGTCTCAGGGATGTCTTATTCAGGTTTAGTTGTGCTTGGGTTCTGAAACTGTCTGCTATGTGAATTTCAGAATCTCTTGGCATGTCTGGAAAATTCTCTTTCATAATCTCATAAAGAAGAGAGTCTGTGCCTTGTGACGCCACTTCGTCGTTTTCAGGTATCCCTATGAGGCGAATATTGGTTTTCTTTGTGTTATCCCAGAGCTGTGTGAGAGAATGATCTGTTTTTGCCTTCCATTTCTCTACCGCTTTGTAGGTTTGGGAGCGTTCGAAAGCTTTGTCTTCCATGTCAGAAATCCTTTCTTCTGCTTGCTCCATTCTGTTGCTGAGGGATTCTACTTTGTTTTTCAGATCTTTAAGGGCTGCAACTTCTTGTCTCAATGTGTCAAAATCCTTAGTCATTTGGTCTTTGAATTTGTTGACTTCTTGAGACAATTTTTGAAATTCTCCCAGAATTTCTAATTCCAATTTTTCCTCTATTTTATTGATGTTGTTTGCAATCCAAATTCTGAATTCGATTTCTGACATCTCAGCCATCTGTTTATGTGTAGGATCATCATTTGTGTCTGCCAAATCTTTCCTTGTGGGGGTTGATCTACTCTGGTTGTTCATGTTTCCAGAGCTTTTCCGCTGATTCCGCCCCATATTTATTTTGCACCATTTGGCTGGATTAGTAGGTAAGGATAAGTTGGGTTGGGGGTTCTAGGAGTACTGATTGACCAGTCCTTTGCCTGTAAGCTGGGGCTGGTGTTTGTACCTTTTCCCCTAGAGTTTTGCCAACCTGTACTTTGCTACTGCCTGTGAGACTGGGGGCCTTCTTGTTGTGGTGGGGTTAAGTGGCTCTGTCTTATTTTCAGCTGGTCTCTGTCTTACCCTAGAGAATTGGTTACTCTGTGTTGAAATCTGAGCTGTGGAGAAATACCAGCAGTTAGGTCACCACACCCCCCACAGACAACAATTGGAAAGGAAACCTTCCCACTACCACACACCCAGTGTACCACGTTGGAAAGTCCTCGGGTGATTGGCCCAGTTGAAGAGGTCCCAATCAATTGTCCCAGACAGTACCAATCTCAAATCAAAGAGTTGAAAAGTCTCTGGTGACTAGATAGCAGGAGTCTGCTGGCAGCTCTTGTATAACTCGCTCCAGGGCTCTTTGAGCTCAGGAGGGCTCCCCAGCCAGTAAATTATTCTGGGAAGGTTGATGCCTCCTTCTCCACCTTGCCCCTCTGTCACACCCAGTCTCTGGTAACCCTGCAGGGCTGTGATCCAGTTCCCTCCAATGAGAAGATGTTCTAGAGGTTTGTGCCTGCCTAGTCACCAGGTACTCTGTGGCTCTTCGGCCTGTCCACCAGTTTCTGTTCGTGTTGGCAGGGGGGAGGTGAGGCCTGACAACCTGGGTACTTGATAGGGGCTGATGAGATTCACTCAGTTCCAGCCCTGTTCCTGATTGATATTGCTGATAGAAGAAAACAAGTTCACAGAATTTTTGCCCTGTGGAAGAGATGCTGGGCTGCTACTAGTCCTGACTCAATATGTGAGCTTCAGCCCTTTGTCTCAGCTCTCATCCCCTGAAGGCCAGGTGAGGCTGAAATTTAGCATAGCTTTCTCAGCGTGTATATTCTAATCCCCGTGCTCGACTCCAGCCAGTCCCGGTACTGCCTCAGGCATATCCTTCACTCTCTAGTCCTGCCCCTCTGCCTATGGCTGCCACCAGAGAAGCTGGCTTCCCCTGGTCGCCCAGAGAGAGTGGGAGTGTCTCCTCAAAACATCTACAGGGGTGCAAAGCCCACAGCCATCGCCTCCCGCTGCCACTCGGTGCCTCAGGGGACCACCTCTCCAGTTTGGCCTCCTCTCGGCTGACTTTCCTCTCACCACTCCCAAGCTGGGAAAACACCACAGATCAGCAACAGCCCACGCCCTGTCCACACCCCTCAAGAAAATGTCCAAGAAGGGTGGCGCCTGTGACTCAAAGGAGTAGGGCGCTGGCCCCATATGCCAGAGGTGGTGGGTTCAAACCCAGCCCTGGCCAAAAACTGCAAAAAAAAAAAAAAAAAAGAAAGAAAAAGAAAATGTCCAAGAATCTTGACTCCATGGGGGCCAGACTTCCAGACCTCAGGGTGAGAGTGGAGGGGAGTGCTGGGAGTTCCAACTTGCAGGTAGAGAATATATACAATTTTATACAGTTTTTTTCCTGGCAGGAGAGTGCCATGGCACCCTACTAGGGGAAGGATGTCTGGTTTTTAGAGGGTCTCTCCCGTGGGGTAGAGTGGGAGGATATCTGAACCCTGCTTGCTTGTTTGTATGGAGGTATGGAGTATGGTGTGAGCCGATCTCATGGGGGGACGGGACTCCCGTCCACTTGGCGATGTTTTCTGTACCTTTTATTTGTATCCTTGGGGTCACAGGTCGCTCCAGCAGGGTCGATGTGGTTCTTCAACCTTTTCTTTTGGCTCAGGTCCAAACCATTGGCTTTCTTGCTAAATTTCTGTCCTTTAACTCTCCTTCTGAATGGGAGCCTCTGCAGAAAGCTGGCTACAGACTGCCATCTTGGCTCCTCCCCTCTCATGAGCAGATATTTTAAATGATTCTGATCTAAACAAATCTGGGTTTCACCTTTTGTCAAATTTTTGTATTTTCAGGTTAAGATTTGAATATTTTATTTCTACTGCCAAGTTAGAACCGACCCAATAATAAATCAGTTAAAGTATTGCCCTTTCCATCTTTATATAAATATGATAACAATACACACCTCTTTTTCTCCCTCTGGCTAGTATTGACATTTATTGATTCTTTCAACAAATCGTTGAGTAGTTACTACATGTCAAGCAGTGGGAACAAAATAGTGAACAAAACAACTTCTGTCTTTGTGGAGCTTATGTTCCAGAGCAAGGAAGAAGGCAGTGAGTAATTGTTTAGTGTTTAGTAAAAAAGTTACGTAATATGTTAGAAGTATTGTGGACACATAAAGCAAAATAGGGATGTATGAATCTTTTAAAGAGTAAGTACTGATTTGCTATCTAATGTAAATGTTTTCATCCAGTATTTTTCTTTGGTTTATAGTTCCAATGACAGGATTTACACAGAGAGCAACTATTGATCCAGAACTGAATGAAATACATGTTTTATCTGGACTCAGCAAAGATAAGGAAAAGAGGGAAGAAAACGTCAGAAATTCATTCTGGATTTATGACATTGTGAGGAATAGTTGGTAAGGAACTCTTGGCTGTGCTGCAGTCTCTATCACTTATTTGAGGTTGTTAGTCTATTCAAAAGAAGAGAGAAGTGAGAGGCTTATGTTAATTTGTGACATTGTACATTAAAGGTCAATATTGAAAAAAATATTGGCACCTTTGTATATGGTGATGTTCAGTGAAAGGATATCACCTATATGTTTTTCAATTAGTAGATGGTTTCTCGTCTAGAAGTCAAGAGAATTGTATTTTAGTCTAGTTCCTGCTACCGTGTAGATAAGTAAACTTAAAAACATTGCTTTTGTAATATCCCCAGGTCTTAGTTTTTATAAGATGGAAAGAATTGACTTGAGTAAGGAGGGTACATTATTACTCAGTACTTCCAAACTAGGACTCTTTTGTCATAGAGCTCTCACAGAACTGGTGCTGCACATTTTGCTTTGAGAAAATGTGGATCCAGCTCTGTCATTCTGTGATTGCCCATCAGTGAATATTCTACAGAACTGAGGCACTTCAGAGAATTTCCTCCATTTAGTAATGGATAGTAGTACTTTACAACTGAGGAATTTATTATTTTCTAAATAGGACATTTATTTACAATCAAAATGAAAGCAGTCTACTGTGAGTCTTTTTATTGTGAATGAGTAGGTAAAATAGCATCTCTTACAACTTTTAGGTTGAGCCTTAATGTGTACTGTTTGTATTTCATGGCAGAAGTAGGTTGGTGTTACAAGTAGGCTATTTGATGGATATTAAAAGAACTTCAGAACTCAGTTCTAACAAACTCAGATTATTTTATGAGTGATCAGAACTTTTAAATTTCATGGGAACAAGTCAGTGGCTTTTTCTGTAAATAATTAGACATGCAGTTAATTTGCTTGTTACAGTTTTAGTAACATTATATTTGCTGCTAATTTTCTAGGGTAAAATGCCTTAAAAGCAATGTCTTGCAGGTCTTGCGTCTATAAGAATGATCAGGCTGCAAAGGATAATCCAAGTAAAAGTCTTCAGGAAGAAGAACCATGTCCAAGATTTGCCCATCAGCTTGTGTATGATGAGCTACACAAGGTATCCCAGCTGCATTGACCTGTAAATGTCCCACAGACTGCAATCTGAATGAATCCCCAAATATATATTTCTGATTGTCTTTAAGTAGGTTTTAATAAAAAGTTATAATGTATAGCAGACATTCACTCAATATCACTTCTCCCTAAAATTCCTTAAGGGAATAAACATTTTTTTGCATAGTCTGTAATTCTTGCCACTTTTCTTTTTTTAAAAATTGTCAGTAGCTGCTTCTCAGCTGCATAGATCAGATACATAGCATGGCTTACTGTTTGTACAACATGGATATCCAAGTAAAAGATGTACAGTTTTCAGTATTTTGTACCTTATTCCATGATAAGAAAATGAGGTATATAATTTCCTCATTTTAGATTTTCTCCCTGAATGAGAAGTCTTTTTATTTTTCTTATACAGGATAGACATAAAGTTCATGGGCAATTTAAAGTTACAACTATTTTTAATTGCACATGAACTTTATTGTCCACACTGTATATGAGTAACATCTCTTTTCCATTAGCCTTGTGAAAGTGGTCCAGCATTCTGAAGTTTTAATATCACCAAGTGTTGAGAGTGATTTCTTTAACTATTTTCCCTTATGCCACGTACTTCAGTGATTACACTCAGATTACATAGTAAATTACTGACAGAGCCTGATTCTGATTCTTTTTGTTTAGGCCTGCGGTGACTTTTTATTTTTATTTATTTATTTTTTTTCTAAAGTAGTAATAATCAACTTTAGATTCAGAAAACGTGCCAGCTCATCATTGACCTGACTTTTTAAATTCTATCCTATAGTTTGAAACCTCTCAGTGAGACATACCTAGGAGTGAATAAAAGCCCTTTCTCTTGGAGTCTGCCAAGTTAAGGGGTAGAGCAATTTCCATCTATAGAATAGAGATATTACTACTAACTATTATACTGTATAACACTAATAAAATAGAAAATTTCTAAATTTCTAAATGCTTCAGTACTTTATACAAGTACTAACTTTAATGTAATAACGAAATTATTGCATTTCTTTTACATTTCTGTTTTGGTGAACACTCTTGTTTGGTTATTGAATAGTGAAATAATATTTTTCAAGTTCACAAATTATATGTGCCATTTAATATTTGGCATTTAGATTAAAATTTTAAAAAGTTTCTAATGGCCGGGCTCAGTAGCTTATGCCTGTAATCCTAGCACTCTGGAAGGCCGAGGCATGTAGATTGCCTGAGCTCGGGAATTAGAGACCAGCCTGAGCAAGAGTGAGGCCCCATCTCCAAAAAAAAAAAAATAGCCGGGGCTCGGTACCCGTTGCTCAGTGTTTAGGGCACCAGCCACATGCACAGGGGCTGGTGGGTTCATACCTGGCCAGGGCCTGCTAAACAACTATGACAACAATAACAAAAAAAATAGCTGGGCATTGTGGCTGGCACCTGTAGTCCTACCTACTGGCAGGCTGAGGCAAGAGAATTGGTTAAGCCCAAGAGTTTGAGGTTGCTGTGAGCTGTGACGCTACAGCACTGTACTGAGGGCGACATAGTGAGACTCTGTCTCAAAAAAAAAAAAACAGCCAGGTGTTGCGGCGGGCGCCTATAGTCCCAGCAACTTGGGAGGCTGAGGCGAGAGAATCAGTCAAGCCTGGAAGTTTGAGGTTGCTAACTCCACTGACCCCACTGCACTCTACTGAAGGTGACAAAGTGAGATTCTGCCTCTTAAAAAAAAAGTTTCTAGTTAACCTGTTAGCTGTTGATTTTCAGTGATTTCAAAATGTACATAAGAGTTTTTTTAAAAGCTATCATTTGTTATTGTGACCAAAACTTGATTAACTTGATAATCTTTATTATTTGTTGTCTTCAACAAACTATACCTTGAATTGGCTTCTTCCCATCATTGCTTTTGTTTAAGGTCTTCCACTATCACTGTAATTGTCATAATATAATGCATTTTAATATAAAATGTAGTAATAATTCTAAAAAGTAACCATGGTTCTTTAAAGTAAAATGGAAACTTGAGAAAAATCAAGAGAAGCCTTTGGTAAAAATGCAGTATAATGGCTCGGCGCCTGTGGCTCAAACGGCTAAGGCGCCAGCCACATACACCTGAGCTAGCAGGTTTGAATCCAGCCCTGGCCCGCGAAACAACAATGACGACTGCAATCAAAAATTGGCCAGGCAGGGCGGCACCTGTGGCTCAAAGGAGTAAGGCGCCAGCCCCATATGCTGGAGATGGTGGGTTCAAACCCAGCCCCAGCCAAAAACCGCAAAAAAAAAAAAACAATGGCCAGGCATTGTAGCAGGCTCCTGTAGTCCCAGCTACTTGGGAGGCGGAGGCAGGAGAATCACCTGAGCCCAGGAGTTGGAGGTTGTGAGCTATGATGCCACAGCACTCTACCCAGGGCGACAGCTTGAGGCTCTGTCTCAAAAAAAAAAAATGCAGTGTAATTTTAAATTTTTTTATATGAATAAAGCTAAGGAAGTTATCTTTTATGTATTGGTCCCAAAATGAAGAAATTTTACTATGGGTTCTGTAGTTTCTTGATTGTGCATTTATTTTTAAAAGTTTATAATTTTGTTTATTGTAGGTTCATTATTTGTTTGGTGGAAATCCAGGAAAATCTTGCTCTCCAAAGATGAGATTAGATGACTTCTGGTCACTGAAGTTGTGTAGACCTTCGAAAGATTACTTATTGAGGCATTGCAAGTACCTCATAAGAAAACACAGGTATAAAAGTAATTCACTGAAAACTTTAACATTATCAGCTATTAGTATCACCTAACTTTGAAGATGTTACTTTCTCTTTGCAAATTTAGTAATAAGGCAGTATTAATACTGTGAAGATTGTAGATTTTATCAATGCCTTGTTATTCCACATATTTTTACTTTGTTCATTCAAAGGAAAGTGAAAAATGAAGATATTGACAGGGTCTTACTATGTTGCTCAGGCTGGTCTCAAACTTCTGGCCTCAAGCATTTCCTCTGCCTTGACCTCCTAGGATTACAGACATGAGCCACTATGCCAAGCCTCCTCTGGCTTTTAATTGAAAAAGTAATGCATGCTTAATAAAGAAATTTAAAAGTCTTTTCTCCTGGCGGCGCCTGTGGCTCATCGAGTAGGGCGCCGGCCCCATATACCCAAGGTGGCGGGTTCAAACCCGGCCTCAGCCGAACCGCAAAACAGAAAAATAGCCGGGCATTGTGGCGGGCGCCTGTAGTCCCAGCTACTCAGGAGGCTGAGGCAAGAGAATCACCTAAGCCCAGGAGTTGGAGGTTGCTGTGAGCTGTGTGACGCCACGGCATTCTACCAAGGGCGATAAAGTGAGTCTCTGTCTCTACAACAACAACAACAAAAAAGTCTTTCTCCTTCTAAAGAAATTGAATCACAAATCATTCCACCATTCGCAAATAATAACTTAATATTTGAGTGTATGTCCTTTAACTTTTTCCTATTCATATGTACATACATAGATTTTGTTTAACTGAAAAATAGGAATTATATTGTTTTGAGTCTGATTTTTTCGATGAATGATGTGTCACATCTTATATTAATAAATAAAAGTCATAATTTTAATGACTGCATAGTGTTCTCTATATGTAATTTATTTAACTAGTCTCCTTTTGTAAAATATTTAGATTATGTCCAACTTATTTGCTATTATAAATAATACTATAGTTGATATATTCCATACTTCATTTGTACTCCTAACAGAAAATTCTGTAGATTAGTGATGGAATTTATAAATTATGAAATTGTCTTCCAGAAAGTTTTTAATTTTCATTGTTTCCAGAAATACGTAGAATTATTCATTTTCTACTCAGGCCAGGCAGAGAAGTATTACTCTCTTTAACAGTTATTTGACAGTTATTTTCCCCCTTCAAAAATATTTTAGTGGGTAGGTGAAATGACAGTTTATCATCATTCAGAAATACGCATTATAGAATGTTTAAATTTCAAATACAAATATTGTTAGTGACGTGTGCTAGTAAATGCACGAAGTGAGTGAGGAGTAGATGAAAAATAAAAGAACTACCAGTGCATCTTTTAAACTTGTAAATGTATCCATGGAAGACTAGCAAAACTTGTGGGCATGAGAACGATTTATGAAATAAAATAACTAAAATTGAAAGGCAAGTAAGTTTGTGTAATTGTACAAATCAACCTTTTGAATTTACTATTATGGGAAAAGAAGTAAGTCTAACATATCTTAGAACTTACACCAAAAAAGTCTTTGAAAGAGAATTTAAGAATCATAAAGACCCCATCCCTTCATATAGTTTTCAATTAGAATAATGATAATAGCATAGAAATATGAGACCATAGTACTCTTAATTCTTCTCTGTTTGTGATTGCTTTTTGGCTTTATTCTGATAATTGTCTTCTTAGAAAAAGTACTAGACCTGGATGTACTTTGGATTCATGTTTAAGTTTTCTAACTTAATCTCTTTGGAGATCACTTTGCTCATTTGTAGAATAGCAAAACAACTAGGTAAGGGTCTTCATACGCATCAATAAAACTGTTTATTTAAGAAATATTCATTGAGCACATACAGTGTGCTGGACATTGTCCTAGGCTCTTTGGATAGGTCAATGAAGAAAACCAACAAAAATTCCTACTCTCTAGTTTCCATTCTTGTGAAGGAAGACTAACAATAAACATCAAAAGGGATTTATATTATACATTAGATGGTAAGTACTATAAAAAACAAAACAGATTAAGAGTTATTGTTTGTGTAAATGAGGGAATTGGGAATGCAATTTGAAATGAGAATATTAGAGTAGACCTGTGTGCACAGCAAAGATGGCATTTGAAAAGACACGAGAGACTGAATCATGTGGCTATTTGAGGAGGACAGTGTGGTGGAAGTGTAGTGAGTGAGATAATGGTGGCACAAGATGAGCGTGAAGGGGTGAGGGAAGGGACAGCTTGTAAGGGGGCTCAGCTTTTCTCTTAGGGGAAGGGGAACATTGAAAAATTTTAAGAAGACGAGTGGCACATTCAGGCTTAACTTTTCTAAACATCATTCTGTGTTTTCTTCTAGAAGAACTGAGTAAAAGCTGTGGCTGCTTTCACTCAGACGTTGTTTCTGAATTCTTCAGAAACAAAAGATTTATGTATTGGGAAAGATGAGTTTAGTTTAGGACACTTTAGGTTTGAAAAGTCTGCTTCTGTGAGCATTTGGAAGAAAGTTGGCCTGACATTACAGTTGTGAGTCACTAACAAGGAGGAGGAGCTTGATCAGGGTGATTGAGAAAGTGAAAGGATAGAGGACATTATCTGAGGACCACTGTCAGTTGAGGGACAGACAGGGGAAGAGCCAACTCCACAAGAGATTGAGAAGATACAGTGAGATTCTGGATAAACTTTAAAGGTTGTGCTAACAGAATTTCTTGATGGATTTGATACAGGGATTAGGAAAAGAGAGCAGTCGAGGATGACTCCTACCACATACTGAGAATCTTATCTACTACTAATTCTCACTGACAATAAAAGGCCCATTTTAGACATTTGAAAGAATGTAGACCATTTTCTCTATTAAACTTAGATGAATTCAAGAGTTTGAGGAACATTGCTACTTTGCAGGCAGAATATATAGAAGTTTGTATTTATGAATTGGGTAGAACATGAAAATTGTCTTTTTAGTTCAAATTTCATACCAATTGGACTTAGTTTTTATTATATGAAAGGTTATACTATATTGCTAGGCTGACTTACGTATTTTTGTCATTCGTAGTGGAAAATAATTAAATTAGAACCTCTGTAAGTTGACCACCGTAGGGACTGTAACAAACTGGTCAGTGTATGGAGGTGGTCACCATAAGCAAGTAGGCCTGCTCTACTGCTTAGGTACATGTGGTGTGTGTCCAGTCTATGAAACTTAGCTCAACTTAAGGAGGTGGTCAATGTAGAGAGGTGGTTAACTATGGAAGTTCTACTGTATATTTTGTGCCATGGATGTACCCCTTTGTTCTTGGTGGTGTCACATCATACAGTAAATAGAGTGCCACTTTTGTTTCTCATATAACATTCAGGTTTCCAAACTTGATGATGATTTGTAGGTAGAAAGGGGAAAAAATTTTTAGAGAGTTTATTCATATTTAGGTAAAAGGAAAGAGGGAGTGAAGGAGGAGAGAGAAAGGGAGAAGAAAGAAAGAATCTTCCATCTCATGGCTTTGTTTATTGCCTTCTCTATTTCTATCTGCTTTTTATATGATCTTATGTATCTCACATTCAGATTCTCTGAGAGAGAATCTTCTCAGAAAGCATTCCCAGGAGAGAGTGTCCCTGTTGAGAATTTTTCCAAGCCACTTTCTAAACTGCTAATCAAGCTTGGGTGCCAGTACCTTTGTCTAATCTGTTGTGGACAAGATGGTAAAGTATGGGCAGTGCCTGTGGCTCAGTCAGTAAGGTGCCGGCCCCATATACCGAGGGTGGCGGGTTCAAACCCAGCCCTGGCCAAACTGCAACAAAGAAATAGCTGGGCTTTGTGGTGGGCACCTGTAGTCCCAGCTACTTGGGAGGCTGAGGCAAGAGAATAGCCTAAGCCCAAGAGTTGGAGGTTGCTGTGAGCTGTGTGAAGCCACGGCACTCTAACGAGGGTGACAAAGTGAGACTCTGTCTCTACAAAAAAAATAAATAAATAAATAAAAAGATGGTAAAGTAGCATGACTTTGGCCTAAGGGACTCTTATCTGAAGGTAGTAAGCCTGGCTGTCAGTTCCAGGTTACTACCTGGTACGAGAGAGCATTAATATTTTGCTAGTCTTTGCCCCTGCCTAAAGTACCAATACTCTGTCACTGAAGATGCCTTCAGCCTGAACATCATTGTCAAAAGGTCTTTACCAGTTACGCTATCCAAAGGAAATGAAGTGTCTTCTTTTCTTTGCTATATAATATTTTGAAAAGCATACCAGATTTATTAGAAATAAATTTGTATATAAGTATGCTATACCAAAAGGACATTATCTTATCTAAATAGATCAAAGCAGACTTTTTTTTTATTTCCTAGCACTTACTGTCTCCTTTTCAACTTTGGAATCAGAAAGGCCTGTGTTTGTGTTTCTGCAGCTTACTGGCTCATCTTGGCCAGATTCATTTGCTGGGCCTCAGTTTCTCATCTTTTGTTAAAAAAATGGTGATCACATATCATTATGGGATCATCATGGGAATAAGTGAAATTTTGTATATAAAATACTTGATACAGGGCAGTGCCTGTGGCTCAGTGAGTAGGGCGCCAGCTCCATATACCGAGGGTGGCAGGTTTGAACCTGGCCCCAGCCAAACTGCAACAAAAAAATAGCCAGACATTGTGGCGGGTGCCTATAGTCTGAGCTACTGGGGAGGCTGAGGCAAGAGAATTGCCTAAGCCCAAGAGCTGGAGGTTGCTGTGAGCAGTGACACCACAGCACTCTATCCAGGGGGACAAAGTGAAGACTCTGTCTCTAAAAGAAAAAAATATTTGATACAGTGTCTATCATATTACAAATACTTGGTGACTGGTTGCTATAATTATTATTTCTGCTATTGTGTTATTACTAACTGAACCATGGAAATAATCTCATTAAAAATACCTAATTAGGCTCAATGCCCATAGCTCAGTGGTTAGGATACTGGCCACATACACCAGGGCTGGTGAGTTTGAACCAAGCCCGAGCCTGCCAAACAACAATGCCAACTATAACAAAAAAATAGCCGGGCATTGTGGTGGGTGCCTGTAGTCCCAGCTACTTGGGAGGCTGAAGCAAGAGAATCACTTAAACCCAAGAGTTTGGGGTTGCTGTGAGTTGTGACGTCATGGCACTCTGCCGAGGGTGACATAGTGAGACTCTGTCTCAAAAAAAAAAAAACAAAACAAAACTAATCAGTGCTAATAACACTTATTAAAAGAGAGCATACTCATTTCAGTTTCCAAAGTATCTGTTAAGTATATACATTAGAAAATATACAAATCTAAGCAAATATTTTCATTTTCTCTACTTGTTTTACATGAAACACATTGGGCTTCTTTCTAGTTGTTACATAAAATATTTAGTACATTCACTATGTTTTATAGGCGGTTTGGTCATTGCTTGTAATTCTAAGAGAATGAAGTGTCCTTACCCAATTTTTAGCACTACCACTTCCTGTGGCCGTCTAGCATTGCCATTACCTCTCTAGCAACTCCACATCTATACTATCTACATGGCAATATTCTTACCTCTGGATTCTCGTGTAAACACCAGTTCTTTAGATGTCTGGAATAAATCCTCATATATGGTATATTTTACTCCAGGTCTGAAAGATGTTTATGATATTTCTTAAACTCTAATTATTATTCTTGTTTACATTTTCTAGGTTTGAAGAAAAGGCCCAGTTGGATCCCCTTAATGCTCTGAAATATTTACAAAATGATCTTTATATAACTGTGGATCATTCAGACCCAGAAGAGACGAAAGAGGTAAAGAAAGGTGGTAATAAACTTTAGAAATTGAGTCGTATTGTTTAAAATGTGTTTCTAAATTATATTTCCTGATTTTGCTTTTGAGCGTTTAAAGGCAAATGAAAGTAAGATAATATAAGTAATCTTTAAAATGACAAGAGCAGGTGAAATCAAACTTGAATAGGCATATTTTCATGTGATAAGATTGAAGTCACACCAAAAAAACTCTTAATCTATTTATTTATTTATTTATTTATTTACTTTTTAAAGCAGAGTCTCAAGGTGTCGCCCTGGGTAGAGTGCTGTGGTATCACAGCTCACAGCAACCTCAAACTTCTGGGCTTAAGTGATTCTCTTACCTCAGACTCCCAGTAGCTGGGACTATAGGCGCCCACCACAATGCCCGGCTTTTTTTTTTTTTTTTTTGCAGTTGTCATTGTTTTAGCTGGCCTGGGCCAGGTTTGAACCCACCAGTCTCCATGTATGTGGCTGGTGCCCTACCCACTGAGCTATGGGCTCCTCTTGATCCATTTGGAAAAAAAAAATTCAAGTATAAAGTTTTAACTTAGAGATTAGTTTTGTGGAGGAAATAGAAATTTTTTCTTTTTCTGTAGCCCCATGGTTCTTTTACTTAAGAACTACTTAATAGTTCAATATAAACTTTTCTGTTGCCTGTCAAGATTGTTCAAAAGAGCAAAGCAAACTCCCTTTTTTTGTAGGGAGAAAGTGAAGAGAGTTTGGTGGGAATGGAATTAATGCTACGATATTCATTTATATGAATGTTGTAGCAACATAGCTTGACTTTACACATCAGTAGTTCCTAAGCTTGAGAAATTAGAAGCTGATCATTACTTTTCAATGCTTTATTACATAACATGGGATAGAAACAACTATTTATAAAGATGTCATTTTCTTAAGGCCATATTTGCTTACCTACCATGTGTGAATATGCCAGTAATGAGTTTTCACAGTTTCACAGCCTCTTTTCACTAATTTCTGAGATTCCTTTTGCCAACCATCCTTGTTCATCTAGTAGTATCTCAACTATAGTCCACTTTGCCTTCTATCACATAATTGGTGTGATCATGTAATAATTGGTATTATTATTTATTATAATAGTTCTGTCTTTTTGGTCTGTTTCAGTGTGAGCAGTTGCTTTGTTTTGGTTTTGTAACAGCAATATCCAGCAGTGCTTTTCACCTTATGCTTTGACACAGGTGTCAGGCTCAATGTCAAATCACTTCCAGACCTCAGGTTTGTTCAAGCAATGGAGGCTGTATGTCCTTAGCACAAAACAGAGAGATACTTTTTCAAAGTTCCCTGCTGTAAAAATTAGTCCTGTTTCTCTCACTCAGTGTTGTTTACAGCCCTTTACTAAGTAGAGAATCAACAGAACACATTTTAGAAGCTTCCTGAAGGGGAACAGTTAATTGTCTTTCCTTGACTCTTCAGTCAATTTGCAAAACTCTTAGAAATAGGGGAAATTATCATTTTGCTGAGTACCAGAATATGTTTGGTTTAATATGACAAGACTTAGAACTGTACAAAGTTGTAAAGCATTTATTAGTGTTAATTTTATCAGATCATGAATTTGAAGATACCCAGATCTCCTGCATTTTCTCCATATTCTGTACAAAATGGCTATAACTGGGAACTCTACTTTCTCTCTTATTTTTTCCTTTTACCTCTTATTTTTTCTCAAGGTAAAGTGGTACAGGGTTAAGGATAGACAGGTTAATAGAACAGAAGAGAGTCCAGAAATATACCCACAAACCAGAACAAAATATTTCAAAGTAAATAATTTCAGCTGTGTGAACTGCAAGTAGTCCAAAGAAAACAGTTTGTTCTTAAGGCTAAGCTAATGGGAAAAATTAGGACAGAGAGGTATCTCAAGTTCAAATGGAACCATTTTTGAAATTTTGGTAGCTGGTTTGTTTTTCTTCTTTTTAAAATAATGACTTAAGATTTTGTATGCCACAGACTTCCATTTCATTTCGTAAAAGCTTAATCAAGAGTTGTATATGTTATACTGTATATCAGCATCAGAATCACCTCAGAAACTTTTTCAGAACAGTACCCTCACCCTAAGATTCTCCTCTGTCTGCTCTTATTTAACAGAAAATAGAAAACACTCCTGGTATGGAGAATTACTACTCTATAAGATTATTATTTTGTTTAACAATGTGTGAACAGATTTAACTTTTAAATACCAATTGTCTATTTTGGGGGAAGAAAGCCCCTAGTGACAGTTTCTATATATATATGTGTGTGTATATGTGTGTGTGTGTGTGTGTGTGTGTGTGTATTTGAAATATTTTGTCATTGAGGCATATAAACCTTCACTTTCATTATAGGAAATCATTTCATTCATTGGGAAAGGCTTCATTTCCCATAGTAGCTCATTATTTTTTCTGTTTGTATGTTTTACAAACATTTTATTTTATTAAATGGCTTTTTCAGTAACAAAAATGTTGTTTTAGATTTTTTTTATTTTTGTTGTTACTATTTTTTTTTATTATTGTTATTATTAAATCACAACTGTGTACATTAGTGCAATCATGGGGTACAGTGTGCTGGTTTCATATACAATCCGAACTACTTTCATCAAACTGATTAACATAGCCTTCATGACATTTTCTTAGTTATTGTATGAAAACATTTGTATTCTGCATTTACTAAGGTTCACCTGTATCCTTCTAAGATGCACCGTAGGTGTGGCCCCACCAATTACCCTCCCTCCACCCCAACCTTGCCCTCCCCTCCCTTGCCACTTCCCCCATATTCTTGTGCTATAGTTGCGTTATAGCCTTCATATGAAACCTTTAAATTAGCTTCATAGTAGGGCTGAGTACATTGGATACTTTTTCTTCCATTCTTGAGATGCTTTGCTAAGAAGAATATGTTCCATCTCCATCCATGTAAACATAAAAGAGGTACAGTCTCCATCTTTCTTTAAGGCTGCATAGTATTCCATGGTATACATGTACCACAATTTATTAATCCATTCGTGGGTCGATGGGCACTTGGGCTTCTTCCATGACTTAGCAATTATGAAATGGGCTGCAATAAACAGTCTGGTACAGATGTCTTTGTTATAATGTGATTTTTGGTCTTCTGGGTATATACCTAGTAAAGGAATTATAGGATCGAATGGAAAGTCTATTTTTAGATCTCTAAGTATTCTCCAAACATCCTTCCAAAAGGAACGTATTACTGTGCATTCCCACTAGCAGTGTAGGAGTGTTCTCTTTTTTCCACATCCACACCAACATCTCTGGTTTTAGGATTTTGTTATGTGGGCTGATCGTATTGGAGTTAGGTGATATCGCAAAGTAGTTTTTTTTTTTTTTTTTTTTTTTTTTTTAGACAGAGCCTCAAGCTGTCACCCTGGATAGAGTGCTGTGGCATCACAGCTCATAGCAACCTCCAATTCCTGGGCTCAAGTGAGTCTCTTGCCTCTGCATCCCAAGTAGCTGGGACTACAGGCACCTGCCACAACTCCTGGCCATTTTTTGGTTGTAGCCATCATTGTTGTTTGGCGGGCCCGGGCTGGATTCAAACCCCCCAGCTCTGGTGTACATGGCTGGCGCCTTAGCCCATTGAGCCACAGGTGCCGAGCCTATCTCAAAGTAGTTTTGATTTGCATTTCTCTGATGATAAAGGATGGTGAGCATTTTTTCATGTGTCTGTAGGCCGTGCGCCTTTTTTCTTTAGAGAAGTTTCTCTTCAAGTCCTTTGCCCACCCTGAGATGGGATCACTTGTTCTTTTCTTCCTAAAACTTTTGAGTTCTTTGTGGATTCTGGTTATTAACCCTTTGTCGGAGGTATAACCTGCAAATATTTTCTCCCATTTTTAGGGCTGTCTGCTTGCTATACTTACTATGTTCTTGGCTATACAGAAGCTTTTTAGTTTGATCAGATCCCAGTAGTGTATTTTTGATACTGCTTCAATTGCCTGGGGAGTCCTCCTCATAAAATATTCACCCAAGCCGATTCCTTCAAGAGTTTTCCCTGCACTTTCTTCTAGAATTTTTATAGTTTCATGTCTTAAGTTTAAATCT
>CAUYRH010009358.1:0-13607 GCA_963574655.1 Perodicticus potto | reverse complement strand
ACTTCTTTGAAGAAGACAGGCACGTGACCTACAGACACATGAAAAAATGCTCGTCATCCTTAATCATCAGAGAAATGCAAATCAAAACTACTTTGAGATAGCATCTAACTCTAGTAAGATTAGCCCACATCACAAAATCCCAAAACTTAGTTGGTGTGGATGTGGAGAAAAGGGAATACTTCTACATTGCTGGTGGGAATGCAAACTAATACATTCCTTTTGGAAAGAAGTTTGGAGAACACTTAGTGATCTAAAAATAGACCTGTTATTCAATCCAACAATTCCTCTACTAGGTCTATTTCCAGAAGACCAAAAATCACATTATAACAAAGATATTTGCACCAGACTGTTTATTGCAGCTCAATTCATAATTGCTAAGTCATGGAAGGAGCCCAAGTGCCCAATGACCCACAAATGGATTAATAAATTGTGGTATATGTATACCATGGAATATTATGCAGCCTTTAAAAAAGATGGAGACTTTACATCTTTTATGTTTACATGGATGGCACTGGGATGTATTCTTCTTAGCAAAGTATCTCAAGAATGGAAGAAAAAGGATCCAGTGTACTCAGCTCTACTATGAAACCAATATATAAGCACCCATACTCCCATATGAAAGCTATACCCCAACTACAGCCCAAGATGAAGGGGAAAGAAAAGGGGGAGAGGAGAGGATGGGTGGAGGGAGGGTAATTGGTCGGACCACACCTATGGTGCATTGTACAAGGGTACATGTCAAATCTACTAAGTGTAGAATATAAATGTCTTAACACAATAAGAAAGTGAGGTGAAGGCTATGTTAACTAGTTTGATGAAAATATTTCAAATTGTGCATAAAATCAGCACTTTGTACCCCATAAATGCAATAATGTACACAGCTATGATGTAATAAAAAAGAAAAAAGAAAATCTACCAAGCGGTGGGTATTGGAAGAATCCAAAGAAATGATGTGTGATGTATTAAAAATGACTTTGTAAAGTGTTATTAGTATTAAGATTAATTAAATATTATTCTCATATGCCAATTCCTTTTCTGGTTGAAAATATCAACAATGTAACAATGTAGGCAGATGATTAGACTTAAATTTATATGCATGCTATAGTTATTCCTTTTATAAATGGGAATATCAGTAAGACATTCAGAAAGTTACTAAGTCACTGTGTTACTCAACTTTTGAAACAGAGCTTTCCAACAAAGGAATTTAGAAAGCATGTGCTTTGAAACACATTACCTCCTTTGCATTCCTTACATAAATATTATATTACTTAAGTCAATGTTACACATAAAATCCAATTTAATTGACCAAGTAGGTTATGCACCTTGTAATCTGGCATTGATTTAGCTGGCTACAACTACAAGTCAGAAAGCTTGGAGAGAAGATACACAGAATGAATAGAATTCCAGTTTGGGCCTTCATGGTAGCTTGTGCCTATAATCCCAGAACTCTGGGAGGCTAAGGTGGGTGCATTCCCTGAGTTCTAAAGTTCGAGACCAGCCTGAGCAGGAGTGAGAATCCATCTTTACTAAAAATAATAAAAACTAGCCTGGAATTTTAGTGGGTGTCTATAGCCCCAGTTATTCAGGAGGCTGAGGCAAGAGGATCACTTGAACCCAAGAGATTGAGATTTCTGTGAGCTATGATGCCAGAGCACTCTACCCAAGGCGACAGAGAAAGACTCTGTCTAAAAAAAAAAAAAAAAAAAAGGGAATTCCAGTTCCTAGCTGCCTAAATTCCTAGGCAATTATTTAATGTTTGGGTGGGGACTCTGAATTTCTTTAATTGAAAATGAATAGAAAAAAACTGACCTCAGAAAATTCTTCTAGAGGTTAAAGGAATAACATACTTAAAGTTCTTCCCTTTCACAAAATGAATATTTCTAATAAAAATCCTCTCCTTTCTAATTTAGAACAGAATTACTTTATAAAATTTTATATGACTATAGGGCATTACATTTTTTAAAAACTACATAAATGGATTAAAAAGCGTTCTAATATGCCAATGGTTTTTTGAAAATATTATGTTAATAACACTATAGGAAAATGATTAAATACAGCAGCTTTGTATGAATATATCAGTAATGCTAGACCTTGTATATAAGGGTATTTTAAAATATTGATAATTAATTTGTATTTTGCAAGAGTGAAATGGTTTGTTTTTATTGTCAGTAAGTTGCTTGACCAGTAATTATTTATAGGAAACGTGTATGTTCATGTTTTATGCCTTGGATATTTGAAGATGCTACTCTTCTGTCTTTTTCATAAATAAAAATTTGTCTAGAAAATAAATTCTAGTATTGAAATTGTTTCTCTTTAAAATTCTGCAAAATGTGCCATTTACTTTAAATTTTAGAGTTATGGAATAGGAAACAAATTCAATGCACTCTGACCTACTGATTTTGTACATAACTTTAATTTAATGGGTAGATATCATGAAATTTTTGTAGATATTGCCAAGATTGGTCATCTCACCCATTAAGTTTTGCCTACATCTGATCCGTAAATCTTTCTTGGACTCATGAAATGCCACTACTTACCTCTTTGATCACTGATTTCCTTCTGTATCTTCAGATCTTTTATTACAAGACTCATCTCAGCATTCCTGGATTTATTCCCCTTACTCTGTAGTTTTTCTCAAATTATGCTCATTCTGTTTATCCTTTGTCTCCAAGTTTTGAGTCCATCTTTCATGTTCATCTCCCATTTTAACAGCATAACATCTCACATTATCTATTCTACTTTATGTTGCCATGATTTTAAATTTAGCACTCCGCCTTTCACTACGTTATTTCTTGCTCTTTGACGTTTCCTCCTCCTGAGCACTTGCTTCAATTGTATAAACAAGATGCTTTGTTCACTGAAAGGGGGAAGATGATCAGAACTCTCTGCTCTGTGGGGAAAGTGTTATCAGCATTGAGCCTTTGCTCAGATTCTTAACAGTGTCCCTCTACTCTCAGCTGCAGTTTCTTTTTTGCCATAATTTTTTGTTATCTGTTATCATCTGTTTTATAAAATAGAGTTTGGATGTGTTTAGTATCAGGTTATAACCCAGTGGGGGCTGTGAGATGGGCCATCCCTGTTTTCCAATTGATGAAGGTGTCCATATACAGTCCACCTGTGCCTTCACTCAGCTCTATGGGACTGGAACAATTTAGCCAGGATGTTGAAAGTTTGAAATTGTCATTCAGGCCCAATTCCTGTTCGGTCAACATTTACAAGAGGACATCATTATTTACCTTATTTCCTGCCCCTTGGCCCAGTCTAAACACCCACCTTGGCCCCTCTGAGTTCGGGTATGGTGGCGAGTTCTTCCAGTAACTCCAGCCTCAATCATTAATAGTGTGCTGTAAGGCTTCACACTCACCCTCTTTGAAAACCTTTCAATTGGGCCCACGAGTACTTCATCTGGCAGGGATTCCTCACCATTTCCAGCATGTGTGTGGCTTATTCCCAATCTAGTTTTTCCAGATTTTATATTCTGTTCTTCATCTCAACTGCAATCTTAGAGGAGGGTAGGTAAAGAGACATGGGCTACAGGAATTTCTGAACTTTTCCTTTACAAAAATCTCACTGGGAAGGTTCATGGGGAAACATACAAAGTGGAACAAAGTTAGCAGGCCCCTAATGTGATTGAAAACTACCAGAATTCTGCCGAAGTCCTGGCAATGTCTTCTCCTGTCGTTTGCATAGGTCTGTCCTGCAAATTGAACAAGTTTCGCTCTTTCTCTGAGCTCCTTTGTATCTTCTTTATCAGGCAGATTGGTGGAATACCTACATACCCACAGCTCAGGGGGCCCCAGCCGTGGTGCTTGCTGCCTTCCTATGTCTACACCAATCCTTCATTGCAATTCAATTCCAGCACAGGTGCCTCTGTGAAGCTGTCTCCCTCTCCTTCCACTGTCAAGACTAAAGTGGGGACTGGGGAGACTGGAAAAAGTCTGGACCACACGACCAATGGCATTCAGGCATTCATTCTCCTCTTCCAGAAACAGGTAGTAGTGACTGACTATATGAAAAGGTCTCACAATTTTCCACAAGACGTACTCATGACAACTCATGTCTGAGCGTCCAATTGACACTTTCAGAAAGGTCATGTGGGCCCCTGCCATGAAGAAATAACACTTCTCACCACAGAATATTGCAATACTCTACCTAAGAGATATAAATAAGTGAGGTTTCATGTTTAAGCATTGGTTTACGCCAACATTTCAAGTACTTTTGCCGACAGAGGCATTTTACTTTCTTCTTTGTATGCCTGTCAGTTACGTTTTTTAATTCATCGTACTCAATAAGGAAAAGAAAAAGAAAAGAAAAAACAATTTCAATGTCTCTTTAAGGCTGTCATATTTTTCCAGGTGTTTGAATAATCAGAAAACCTTGTATTCTAAAGCAAAATCCATGTGTATTTACCACCAGTGTAAAAGTACGTGTGCAATCTCTTAAATTTAGTGCTTTTTAACATCTTTCTTCATTATAGATATGAGTGTGTGTGTGTACACATATATAAAGAGAGAGAGTCCCTAAATAGACATAAAATAAAAGTGTGTCTTCTAGAATTAGAGAAAAATTAATGGTACCTTCGCCCCCATCTGAGGAAAGAACAGAAGTCCCAGGAAGTGAGTTGTTTTCCCGAGGGTCCGCTTTTCACAGAAGAGGCTAGCGGCCCAGCCGCCTCATATCTCCACAGCACATTGTGGCTGACAGGTGTGCACCTAGGTGCCACCACTGTGGACAACTTGTCGTCATTCTCCGCGGAGGAGGAGCACACGGGCACTGCTCCAGCCATCATCATTCGGATGTTTTGTCAACGGGCTTGCGTCTGCACCTCCAGCAATAGACATTCCAAATACGTTCTTGCCCCAGCTTCAAAGGACCCAATATCCACCAGTTCACAGGTAGCTGTATTTTGTTGTATTGATTCACGGGGACAATCAACAGCTACGGGAAATAATGAATTACTGCTTCGCAGAACACCTTGTATGAATACCACAAATGTCATGTTCAGTGACAGAACCAAACTATGTGATTCCGCTGAGTTGAAGTTCAAACAGAAGTGCCCAGTGGTGCTGGTCCTCCGAAGAGGCAGCAGAAGCAGTGATGATGTTCTGTGCCCTGACCTGTCCCTGGGAGCTGCTCACTCACAAGTTGTGCCCTTTCCGGATCGATTCTTACTGTAATACATGTTTATAAACATAAACTCACACAAACTGTGTACTCGCAGGCTTTTGTCTAAACCCTCTCCCTTTCCATCCTCAGCGTTGCCACCTGCAAAATGGAATTGGTCCCAGAGGTGATCTCCCAGCCTATTCCGCTGGAGCTTCCCCTTATTCTCCATCAGGGTCGTGCTGCAGCACTCGGTGGGCTGGGGGCAGGAGGGCAGGGAAAGAAGAGATAAAGGGAGGGACGTGGCAGCCACTGGGCCTCTGCTCAGTGCTTGAGTCTCTTCCCCAGAAGGGCCGACAGACCGCTGGGAACTGCCCTGAGCAGGCGCCTCTTTATCTTGAGTAGCAATCTGTTCACCTTCAGAAATGTTCCTTGAAAATTCACCATTTACCAACCTAGACTTTTTTATCCTGTCACCCGCTCTCTGAATTTATTGCATCTACTTTCTGCCCTGCAGCAAAACAAAACTGGTGGTCTGCAGCCTGGCCAGTACTGGGCATGGCAGCGTGTTCCCTGCTGTGTCCTCCCGAGGGCAGGTGCTGTCACCAGGCAGAGAGACACCAACCTGCTCATTTCCCCCCAAGCTGCCACCCTCGCCCCCATCTGCTCGGCACTTCTAGAACCAGAGGTGAATGCCTCGGGTTCTAGGACATTCGGAGAGTGTCTCTCCACCTGGACCTCAGACATCTGCCTGAGCTCAAGATTCTCAGGGTCCAGCACAAACCTCCTCCCTCTCCCAGGGTCATTTCATTTTCCCATGTCTGCCCAGCCCGTCTCCATCAAATCCACACTTTGTGACAAACACAGGTGTGGGGTCTGAGGGTGGTGGGGACGAGACCTTGACTTGTGCCGCAGATGACATTGCTGTGCATGTATATGTGCTTTGTGTGTGCATATATGCTTGTGTGTACATGTGTGCATGTGTGCACATGTGAGTGTGCACGCATTTGTGTATGTGTGTGCGTGCGTGCACACGTGGTTACCCTCGCGCATGTGTTTGTGTGTGCATTTGTGCAATTTGTGTGCTTCGACCAGACCCAGGAGGCTCCCTTCACTTGTGTGCCGTCTTCCACAGCGTGTGCCCTGCACAGTGCCTGGCACAGAGCCGGGGGTAGCAGATCGACATGGGATTAAATCCAGCACTGCAGTGGGACTCAGAGAGCATATTTCTCCCTGAATGGGAATACAGAATCCACTAATTCTCATAGGAAAAGCTAACGGGGAAGAGGAGTTGCTGAGTCCCCAGGGTGGAGGCACCGGGCCCCACACTGGCTTCCTTCCCCCAGCGGGCTCCGGGTTTCCCACTTCCCCTCAACCTTGGCTAACCCTCTGCCCTTGAGAGAGACAGTTTCTAAGCTTCCTTCTAATTTCATCTGCTTGCTGGCTACATCCCTTTCCTCACACAAACACAATCTCTGAGACTGTGATTGGAATCTTATCAAGAGGTCAGTTACTGTGGTTATAAAAAGCAACATTTTAAAGATAATTTCAAAACCGAGCACGCAGTGCCTCATTATTTTTGACTGCATTTTTAGTTCAAAATTAGATGTCCTTGCTCCTCAGCTGGTTGCCTGTGGCTGGGAGGAGACGGTCAGAGGCCCGTGATGGCTTCAGCCACAGACAGATGTACATTGAGGGAATTATGTGACCAGAGGGAACCACCTTCATAGACCACCTTCATGTTGTCTCTGAGCTCTTTTTCCTTCTAATATCTCAGATATGATTCTGAGTGAAGAGCTTCATTTCTTCTTTTATTAACACACTAGAAATACAAAGCTGTATTATTAAAAATATCAGTTATCACTTTAAAAAAGTAATTCCTCTTAATTCCCCCGGGTTGCTTCTGCCATGGCACTCACTGCTTCCTATGAAGTGGCTTCCCACTGGCTGGGAAAGCCAGGCGCTGCTTGGCAGGTCCTGGGAGCGCACACTCCTTCCGTCTCTGAGCTCCCCATGGATCTGTGATTTCTCCTTGAAGGGTCACAGTGAGTGGATTTGGAATTTTGATAACGTAGCTTCCTTAGCCTTTTCATTCTAAGAAGGCTTGCTGTAAAACAGATTTTGGAGCTGAGACGCTAATCGTTTTCTTTATCCTACGGAACATATTTGGGTTAATTGGAGAGCTTGTTATCTTTAGGAGGGGGTACGATTTTGCTGATTGCGTTGGAAACAGGGTTGTCACAACTAGTTAGAAAGTCAACACAGAGGTAGAACGGCTCTTCGGATTCAATTGAAACAAGCACCTGGGAGACAGTGCTGGGCAGTTCATGCCTGTCCTTTGGGCTGCCACACTCACTCTGCTTTCTCCACTTCTGCCCTGGCTTAGTCCCTCCTCTGCCTGAGTGTCCAGGCCCTCCAGGCAAAGCCTTCAGTTGCCTCTGGAACAAAATCCAGACTTTGTCCCCAGCTCTGCTCAGTTATGTCTCTTTCCTCTGTCTGATCTTCACTCCCACTGAAGTTGCTGCACTTTCTAGATCCAGCTCCAACGTTTGCCATTTCTAAAACCAGACTTTTAACGTTTCCCTTTTGGGGTATTTTTATGTTTTTCAGTTCCAGAAAGTGCTTGTCCATCATCTCCAATCACTGCTGTCATCCTGTCCCTCCAGATGCTACCTCCAGACCCTCTTGAACTTCCTGGCGGGGCTCTCACTGCAATCATTAGTGTCCACATTTGTTTGCCCAGCAGGCTGAGTCCCGCTCTTGATACTACTGCTTCAAACAATGGCTTTTATATCATTCATACCCAATAAATGTGAAGGACTTAAGGACATTTATGTTTGACATCACAGTTCATAAGACCTTTCTCATAGCAATTGTGTGAATATTAATCTCATCCTCTCTGCGCTGAGTGTGGTCGTGTGATGTTGCCCACATTGCAGTTTGGTCTCTCCTGACTTCCAAGTTCACTGACAAAGAGCCATTTCGTGTTATCCCAACACAAGGGCACAATCGAGGGTGATGCTGGCTTTTTACCACATTCATTGTGGATGTGTGAGGACACAGGTGTTCATCTGAGGGACAGAGGGAGCTGCCTTTTTTTGCCTCCTTGGCTCTGCTAATTCCTGGAATTTGAGAGAATTGGTTGAAACACCCGAGGAAATCACAGACTAGAGAGCGATCTAGAGAAAACATCTAATTTATGTTTTAACTCTGAAAAGAAAGACATCCACAATTAACCTAGAAGGGAACAAGTCATTTTGAAAAGTCTCTTAAAAAGTGTATATTCTTTGAGCGAAGTGGCTTGCCTTGTTTTCATAGTATAATAGGACCAAATTCCATCTTAATTTCTTTGCATCTAGCTCTATGAGTTTCAATTTACTTCTGATGTTTTTATTTGTGGCCCCCCTTTAATAGGCATTGTATTAAATAAAAGTTAAAATCCTCCCAGAAATCACTTATAATCCCCTTTATCCTAAAACAACTGTTATTATCATGTTTTTTCAGATAAGTCTATTTTTCATACAATTATAGAGGAGAAATACATACCAGTTTGTAACCTGTTTTCACTTAAATGATATGGTGGCCATTTCTACATAGCTTTTGTAATTTCCTCTTCTGCCAAAGTTGTGGCTAATTCTTCCCAGCAGGGTCCTTCCCACCCTTCCTCCTCAGGGGTCTCCTGCCCTGGGCGTTCCTAGTTGCAGCAGGCATTACTGTCTATTGTGTTTATTTCTTTAGTCAGCTCTTCTCAACAGCCTGAGATTGGAAGCTTCTCAAGTGTCAGGACCAGAACTTTTCCCTCCTTCCTCTGTCCTTTGAGCTGAGTGCTTGCAGCCCGGGCTAGTTCTGTACTGAGTGAAGGAAAGCAGGGCTGGAAAGCTGCCTGGCATTTAGTGGCATGTCCCATTGTCTGGGCAATGATTATTTTTGTATGGAATGTTTTGGGTAAAGTTATATGTAGGCATGTATCTGCGTGAAGTAACAATATCATGCGTTTCCTTAAACAAGAATATCTACTTTTGAGCAACTAAATGAGAAAACATCTGGAGGGAAAGTGGAAATTGAAAATCCAATCATCAAGATGTTTAGTCTACTTGTTGCCACACACCCTGACGTGGTGACTGTGTTGTTCAGTTTGTGCTATTGTCTTGGCCTGGTGGAGCCGAGCTGGGAGCTGGGAGAGACCTTCCACTTTGGCTATCATCTTCAACTTCACACCATGTTGACCAGGCAGGATACATTCAGCACGAAACTGCCATGCTCCTTTCTGAGACTAGAACCCCAAACAAGGGCTGCCCCTGAGGGGAGGTGCCAGGTGAGAAGAATGCTCACTGGCATATAGGGCACAGAGACCAAGGGCTCCCATGTCACCTTGGGAGAGTGATGTCCTCATCTGAGACATGGGTGCCCATATCACCTGGGGAGAGTGATGTCTTCATCTGTGACCAAGGGCTCCCATGTCACCTGGGTGGGGGGTGATGTCCTCATCAGAGACCAAGGGTGCCCATATCACCTGGGAAGAGTAATGTCTTCATCTAAGACATGGGTACCCATATCACCTGGGAAGAGTGATGTCTTCATCTGAGACATGGGTGCCCATATCACCTGGGGAGAGTGATGTCTTCATCTGAGACATGGGTGCCCATATCACCTGGGGAGAGTGATGTCTTCATCTGAGACCATTACCTAGAGAGAGTAATGATTTTCCTCAGAGACCAAGGGACTAGAGACAAGAGTCCTCCTAGAGACTCTCTAGGAGTCTCTCTATCTCCTAGAGAGACTGATGCCTTAAATTCGGGACCAGGCGCCTCCATATCACCTGAGAACAGTGTCACCACTCCCGAATCAGCATCTGGGGATGACGAGATCCCAGGGGCTTCTGTGCCCTGGGACAGCCAGTTGAGGAGCACACAGCTTTACCAGGCTATGCTCTTCACCGTGTGAGCAGTTCAAACTAGCTAACATCCAGGTTTAATTTTTTCCAGTTAGACTTCTGTAGCTCACAAGCATGTACTTGTAACTTACATATACATGTTGACATGTAGGAAAGCACAGAAAGCATGTTGACAGGGACAGTGCAGATCTAAAATAACTGGCTCCAATGAGATCAGTACCTGGAATCACATTTCACACAAACCACAGGGCAGGGGTACGGTTTGCAATAAAGAAGTGACGAATGAGTCATAAGTTTCTAGGATGGGCTGAGGAATAGTTTTCTCAGTTCCAATCTGAAGGAAAGGGTGTGGATGTGGATTCCAACAAGCATTTGAATAATTTACTTGAGAGAATGGCGGTTGTAGTCATGTAAACGGAAGGGCTGGGAATCGAAATGTATAGACATTTTAAAAGCAAAAATTCCTGAAACTACTAAATTAACATCACTGCAGCTGGCCCAGGAATTTGGTATTTCTAAGCATAAGTCTGTGATTTTTATGTGCAGACCGCACAGGGAGCTGCAGTTAATTCCTATAACTTCTCATCCCGGAGGCAGGGCTCAGTCACCTTGACTCGCTTTCCAGTTCTCTGCCTCTCCCCCCTTCCTCTAGGTGATTGATCTGGATGTCTGCCTTACACAGCTGCCTCCTGGTGACCACCTCCCTAAGGGATGGCTGGACACAACCTGCTGGACCCCCTCACTGACCCCACACCCCACATGGACTGTGCAGCTGTGCTGCAGTGTCCCCCCTTGGTCACAGCATGGCACTCAGAGCTGGGGCCACTTGATCCAAATACATCAACTCGCACTCCCTGAGGGACCTCTCTGAGTGCACCCTGGGAAAGGCCTTGGCCCACTCTCAACTGCTGGTTGAGCGTGTTTTTCCAGGGCTGCTCTCTCTTCCCAGTTGGTCCCAAGAGGTGGATTCCCCCTTCTCCCTAGGACCTGCTTCTGGTGTGTCATGTTCTGCTGAGTGGCCTCCTCTGTGTCACCTGATCCCCACCCCAGGACCTAACATCTTTCTCGGTCAGGGCTCTCCTGGGGAGGGACTATCAGGTAGGAATCCCTGGACACAGGTCAAATGAGAGCCAGAAGGGCGTCCACTATATAAGCAAGATTCCGGTGAGAGGACATGTGGTCAGCAGTGACACTTAGGTGTCAGTCCATCCACCAGGGTAAAGAAGTGTTTCATGAAAGATGCACTGTAAACATCCAGCACCATTCCCTCCATCAGGGCAGGGCAAGAATTTATAGCTGCTTCCCTGCTGTTCTTTTTCTACTTTCCTGAAGTTAGAAGCTTAGATTATGGATTTCATATCTTTCTTCTTTTCTAATGCATGCATTCATGCCAGAACTTCCCTCTTTGCACTGCATTGCTGCATCCCATAACTTTTAATAAGCTGTGTTTCTATTTTATTTTATTTTATTTAGAAATTCAAACTTCTATATTTGTTAAAGAATTATTCATAATAGCCAAGATACAGAATCAACCCAAATGTCTATTATCAAACTGTTAGCTACAGAAAATGTGGTATATATGCACACCAGAATACTATTATGCCATATAAAAAGAAAATTCTTCCACTTTTGATCACATTGATGAGCCCAGAGGACATTAAGAGCCAGGCACAGAAATATACCTCATGATGTCACTCCAGAGAAACACAAACCATACAATAATATTCTCCAAATTATAGTTTAAAGCCACTGCCATAAAGGTTTGCTAGAGATGTAATCCCACTGTGTTACCCAATAGTATATTTTTACCATCTGTTACCTTTAACTATTAGTAAGGAGGGTAGGACAACATTGGTGGTAGGATATCACTTTATTCAGTACACAACACTCAGCACATTAAAAACAATTGTTTTACCTATTAAAACAAACTAAATTAACACATAGTAAAAAAAAACTTTTCAAAATTTATTTTAGTTTGTCATCTTAATGTGAAATTGGAAAAGTTTGCTTAGAAAATTCACAATGTTTTTCTCTTACTGTTATATAATGCAGAATAACATTTCTCTGAACACTCACTTCACGTATCACAACTCTGTCATAAGCCAACCACCAAAAGCCTCTCCACTTAGACTTTCTCCATGTATTTTACATTTTATCATCTTTCATCTTCCTGGAGGAATACTACATGCATAATCTATGAGCTGAAGAATTGACAAGCTAATGCAAAAAAAGAGAAAAACAATGCTATAAGACAAATCTGATGGTGTCAGAATCACCATTAGCCCCAGAGGCAGGGAGGTTGGGGAGCCCTTCTTACTGTGGGACTCTGAAGAGTCCTGAGGTGGTAGAGGCATCACAGGGCCAGGGGCCGAGAATGCTAGCCTGAGTCTGTCCTCCTTTTTTTATAAAGCTACCAATCCTGTTCTCACGATAACCCATTAATCCATGAACTCATGAATCCATTAATACATAAATGGATTAATTCATTCATAAAGGCAGGTCCCTTATGACTCAATCACTTCTTAAAGGTCCCACTTCTCAATATTGTCACATTGGGGATTAAGTTTCAGGGTGAGTTTTGGAGGGCACAAAACGTTCAAACCATAGCACCATCCTAACAAGGGTTAGCAGGAGTGTGGGTTCACTCTCCACCCCCTCTGCTATGTGAGGACACAATGTTCTTCCTCTCTGGGGCAGGGGGAATTCAAGGTGCCATGTTAGAAGCAGAGAAATAGGGCCATAACCTCTCAGAAACTTAATCTTGATTCCTAGCCCCCCAAACTGTGAATGAATAAATTACCCAGTATTTATGCTGTAAGTATTGTGTTATAGCAACACAAAATGAACTGAAGCAGTAGGTGGGATGGTTAACAGTTTACGTCAACTTGATTGGGCCTCAGGTGCCCAGATATTTAATCAAATACTTTTATGGTTATGTCTGGGTGTTTCTGGATGAGATTAACATTTGAAGCCACAGAATGTGTAAAGTAGATGATTCACCCTCACCAATGTGAACAAGCATTATAAAGTCCTAAGGATTCCAACAGAACAGAAACACTGAGTAGGAAGAAACACCTGCCTGACTACTTGCCGGAACAGCTGTCTTCTCCTGCCTGTGGGTTGTGTCCAAACATTGGCTCTTCCTTCATAAGGCCAGGTCCCTCATGACTCAATCTGGAGCCCGGTAATTGCAGCTCTTGGGACTTGTCATCCTTCCTACCCCTGTAAACCAACTTTCTCTCTCTCTCTCTCTCTCTCTCTCTCATCCATCTATCTTCCCAAACTGCTGTACTGGTCAGGGTTGTCCTAAGAAACAGAACCTTAAGAGATATTAGGAGAGGAATGTTCTGTTTCTGAGAGACCTCTCAGCAGCTTTGGAATATTACTGATGCCAAGGCCCATCTGTCATGTCTCCACTTCCTCCTTTAAGAAGCCATGACCATGGTCATCAAGCCACACACAATAAAGATGGTTCCAGTCCATGAACCCCTGTATCACTCTCCCTCCGGAGAAACCCTAACTGCCCCCTTCTATCATCGCCCAATCCAGCAGGAAGCAGTTAGATCGAGTCTTCGCCCCTTTTCCCTAACAGCAGTTGGGGTTTCTACTC
>CAUYRH010009357.1:0-43385 GCA_963574655.1 Perodicticus potto | reverse complement strand
TCTAGGGAGAGGGTGTGATTCCAAATATTGATCCATTTCCTTCACATTGTCAAATTTCTGGGCATAGAGTTTCTGGTAGTATTCAGCGATGATCTCTTGTATCTCTGTGGCATCAGTTGTAATTTCCCCTTTATCATTTCTTATTGAGGTGACTAGAGATTTTACTTTTCTATTTCTAATTAGTCTGGGCAAAGGTTTATCTATTTTATTTATTTTTTCAAAAGAGCAACTCCTTGTTTCATTAATTTTCTGAAAGATTCTTTTGTTTTCAATTTCATAAATCTCTGATTTAATTTTGGATATTTCTTTTCTTCTGCTGGCTTTAGGCTTAGATTGTTCTTCTTTTTCCAATTCCATAAGATGGCTTTTGAGTTCATTGATGTGCTCTTTTTCTGTTTTTCGAATGCAGGCATCTAAAGCGACAAATTTTCCTCTTAGCTCTACTTTTGCAGTATCCCACAGGTTTTGGTAGCTTGTGTCTTCATTATTGTTATGCTCAAGGAAGTTAATGATGTCCTGTTTTATTTCTTCCTGTACCCAACTGTCCTTCAACAGAAGGTTGTTTAGTTTCCATGCCTTTGTGTGGGGTTGAACGTTTTTGTTGGAGTTGAGTTCCACCTTTATTGCCTTGTGGTCTGAGAAAATACAAGGTAAAATTTCAATTCTTTTGATTCTGTTGAGGTTTGTTTTATTTCCTAGGATATGATCAATTTTGGAGAATGTTCCATGGGCCGATGAGAAGAATATATATTCTTTATCTGTGGGATGGAGAGAGTTCTATATGCATCTATCAAGCACAGATGTTCTAGGGTCTCATTTAAGTCCCTTATATCCTTGTTTAATTTCTGTTTAGAGGATCTGTCCAGCTCTGTAAGAGGAATGTTAAAGTCCCCTGTTATTATGGTATTATAGGCTATCGTATTGCTCAGACTGAGTAAGGTCTGTTTCAAGAATCTGGGAGCATTTAAATTGGGTGCATAAATATTTAGAATTGAAACGTCTTCTTATTGTATTTTTCCCTTGATCAATGTAAAGTGACCATCGTTGTCTTTTTTGACTTTAGTTGCTTTAAATCCACATTTCTGAAAGTAAGATTGCAACCCCTCTTTTCTTCTGAATTCCATCTGGCTGAAAAATTGTCTTCCAACCCTTAACTTGGAGTTTTAATTTGTCTTTTGAAGCTAGGTGTGTTTCCTGTAGACAGAAAATGGATGGCTTGTGTTTTTAAATCCAGTCAGCCAATCTAAGCCTCTTCAGTGGGGAATTCAAGCCATTAAACATTTATTGAGATAATTGTTTAGTGTGGTAGTGTTCTATTCATCTTGTTTTGTGAGAGTCCATTGCTTAGTTTTATCTTTTGCATTAGTGTGGAAGTTAGGCTCTGTCCTTTAATTTCTGAGTTCTTATTTTGTTGTTGATCCATTGTGATGGTCAATATGTAGAACAGGTTGGAGTATTTCCTGTAGAGCTGGTCTTGTTGTGGCGAATTTCCTCAATGTTTGTATATCAGTAAATGATTTGATTTCCCCATCAATTTTAAAACTTAGCTTCACAGGATATAGAATTCTGGGCTGGATATTGTTCTGTTTAAGTAGATTAAAGGTAGACAACCATTGTCTTCTTGCTTGGAAAGTTTCATTGGAGAAGTCTGCAGTCACCCTGATAGATTTGCCCCTATAGGTCAACTGGCACTTGCTCCTGGCAGCTTGAAGAATCTTTTCTTTAGTCTTGACTTTAGACACGTTCATCACTATGTGTTTTGGGGAAGCTCGGTTAGAGTTGAGGCGACCTGGAGTCCGATATCCCTCTGAAAGGAGAGTGTCAGAATCTCTGGTGATATTTGGGAAATTTTCATTTCTAATATTCTCTAGTATGGCTTCCATTCCCCTGGGTCTTTCTTCTTCTCCTTCTAGGATACCTATAACTCGTATGTTTGAATGCCTCATAGAGTCCCATAATTCCATCAGTGAACGTTCTGCTTTCTCTCTCTTCTTTTCTGCCTCTTTAAGTATCTGAGTTATCTCAAGAGCTTTGTCCTCTACCTCTGAGATTCTTTCTTCTGCATGGTCTAATCTGTTACTGATACTTTCTACTGCATCTTTAAGTTCCCTAATTGACTGCTTCATTTCCCTCATTTCATATCCTTTTTATATTCTTCTCTTAATTGATTCTGTTTTTGGATTTCTTTTTCTGCTCTTATCAGCATTTTTCTTCATTGCTTCCTTCGTTTCCTTGATTGTTTTCATCATCTGTATTCTAAATTCCCTTTCTGACATTTCTAAGATTTCCTTATAGGTGGATTCCTATGTACTATCTACCTCACAGCCCCTTGGGGGGGGGGTTGCTCTGGACTGGTTTTTCATGATGCCAGGAGTTTTCTGCTGATTCTTCCTCATGAGTGATTTCTTTCATCTGTTTCCTTGCCCTAATTTTCCTTTCACTTCCTCCTGCTCTTTAAATTGCCATGCTGCTGGACTAGGATTTCAATGAGTTCTTTTGGTACAGGACCAGAAGGATGAGAAGATTGAAGAGCAAGAAGGGAAAAACGAAAGAAGAAAAAAAAAAGGAAAGAAAAAGGAGAATGGAGAGGGGGTGGGTAGAAGCAACTATTGACCAAAAGAAGAGAGGCACAGAAAGAGGGGGACGGGAGCAAGAGAGGTGTACAGTAGGGTACTTTGACCCAACCTTAAGAGCCCCCCAACCTCTGGGGGTGCTGGGTTGGGTGATTAGGTCAGCAGTCTTGCTGGTGACTTGGCTTGCTAATTAGGCCAGCCAATTTGGACACAGTACCCCACCTCAACCAAGTAGAAAGGGAAGATAAAAATGAAATAAATCAAATCAGAACAAGCAAACTGAAAACTTTACAGGATAAGAGTGGGGGAAAAAACAATTACTATGAGTGGAAACACTAGCAAAATTGAAGTCTAATTGTTGAAAAAGGCAACAATGGAAAATTATATTTAAACTAGAAAAATGAAGGAATAAAAGAAAAAAAAGAAAAGAAAAATCTTTAAGGAAAATGTTGAAATTAAAAACAAAACAACAATAACAAAACAAACAAACAAAAACAAAAAAACCCACAAAACAAAACAAAAACAAAAAAAAACAAAGCAGTATATATATCTTGCTGATGTTGTCTGGGCAAGAGGTGATCTTCTGGGGTATGATATGTTAATCACAATGTTGATATGGCTGTACAAAATGGAGAGTGTAGGCCGCTAATGATTTCTCAAACCCTGCAGGGTGGAGAGCTTAAATCCTCCTCAGCCTGCTTAGAAGGCACTTTAAATTGCTAACTTGGGCTAAGCAGAAGCTTTTCCAGGAAAGCACTTGTCGCTGAGACCACTCCTTAAGTGGCTATCCACTTATCCAGTGTGCCAAAACTGGTCTCACCCTATTCCCCTGAGGGCTAAGCCTGCAAGGTGTCTCAGTCCCCGCCTTTAGGCTGCTCAGTGACTGGGTTACTCCCTCCTGCCCGATGCTTGTTCTGCGACCCTAAGGGTGGAACTTGCTGGGGCTGTTCTCCCACAATGGCTCCGCACAGCCCACAACCAAACACTGGCAGCTCTGTCTGCCTGGGTGGCTCAGCCTGGAGCCCCAGACAACAGTCAAAGACCTCCGCAGTCTTGCCCCAGTTCTCCCAAGGCAGTTCAACCAAGTGCCAAGTCCAAAAGAAACCCAAATAGCTCACAGGTAAGGCCTTTCCAGTTTGCAATCTCACTGCTGCTGTACCCACCTAATTTTCCCAGAGTGCTAGGATTACAGGTGTGAGCCACAAGGCCCAGCTAAGATGTAAAGGTTTTGGAGGAAAACATAGACCATCTTTGTGACTTTTACTAGGCAATGATTTTTAAACTAGATGTAAAACATGCAAATATAAAAATTGATAAATTGCACCATGCTATCATTTGGATATTTAACCCTTCAAAGCTTATGTTGAAAGTCGATCCCCAGTGTTGGAAGTTGGGCTTCATTGAAGGTGTTTGGGTTACCACAGGGTAGATCCCTACTGGTTTGGTGCCATTTTACTTTTTCGTGAGAGTTCCCTCTAGAGTTTGTTGTTAAAAAGAGCCTGCACCTCCCCATTCTCTCACCTTATGACTTCTACCGGCCTGCTCACCTTACTTTCTGCTAATGAGTGGAAGCTTTCTGAGGCCCTCTTCAGAAGCAGAGGCTGGCCCTATTCTTCTTGTACAGCCTATAAAACGTTGAGCCACGTAAACTTCTTGTCTTTATAAATTACCCAGCCTCAGGTCTTCCTTTATAGCAACATTAATGGGCTAATATAGTTTTACTTTAATGGTAAAGTAAAACTAAGAGCTTTATTTATTGAAAAACACCACTAAATTACTTAAACAACATCTTACAGGGAAGTGCTAGGATCCAGAATATATGAAGAATTCCTATGAATAAATAAGAAAAGGATAGTCAACCTAGGAGAAAAATAAACAAAACCTTGAAAAAATACTTCACAAAAGAAGACATCCAAATGGCTGATACACATATGAAAAAGTGCTCAACTTGATTTGTCTTCTTTTTCTGAAAGCTTGCATCATTATAGATTTTCCTTCTTTTCTAATATAGCATATACACAATACTATAGATCAGTGTTTTTCAACCTTCTTTATCTTACAGTACCCTCGAACCTATAGTTAAACTTCTGCAGCATACTTAAATTAATGTTTATTTAAAAAAATGTGCAAATAAGAATATACTTACTGTGCTTTCAAATTCTTTTGAAAATAACTTAATGATCTTTAAAAATTTTCATGGTACACCTAAGATCCTCTGATGGCACCAATTAAACAGATTTTAAATTGAGGTCTTCATGAAAAGAGAGTGTCAGAAAGACCAGAATTAGTGGGTTGTAAATCACAGCATATAACCAATGTTCATCTTGCTCAGGAATGCCAGGGCTCTGACTCTGTTAGACCCTCCCCCAAGCACCTATTCAGGTGGGGTTTGTTGGTGCTTATTAATTTAAAATAATTTATTTAATGATCTTTAAAAATTTTCACAGTACACCTAAGATCCTCTCATGGCACCAATTAAAAATCTCTGCTATAGATATTCATCTAAGCATTGCTTTAGCTACACCTTACAATTTTTGATACGTGTTTTTATTTTTTGTTTAAAATATTTTCTAATTATTCTTGAATTCTTCTTCAAAAGAATAAATATTTAGAAGTGTTAAAGAAAAATATTCAGTGATACTTTTTAATGTACTATAAGGAAGACTTTATTCAGGACTATCCTGATAGATATAGGGACCACTACAATGGGATTTTGCAGTGGAAGAGAAGATTGAATTCAGGTCCTAATACAGCCTGGGCAATTGGGAATCATAGCCAAGGAGCAGGATGGGAGTTTGTAGGAATGGAAAATTACTAAGAGGGAACATGATGGTTAAGGAAGATTTTTATCTGGCTAAACTGACCCAATAGAATTCTTGCTGATGTCAGGCCAGTGTGATCATTTGAGGAATGGTAGAGGATGAAGAACCCAATAGCATATCAAGAGTGATCAGACACTGGGGGGAAGTGGGTTCTTACTAAACTGACTTAGCTGAATTCTTTGTTAAAACTGGATTTTATAAGGAGTTGGACAGATGGACCAAGGAGAATGTTCAGGAGCCTAACTAACATTTGGTCAAGCACAGATTCTAGATTAAATATTTTCAGGTTTTCAAAAATACCTTACAGGTTTAGAGTACCTTTACCAGAGGCATTTCTCTACTCCTTAGAGACATGCATATGCATATGCAAACACAACAAGGCAAGGCAAAGAACAACAGGAGGTAGAGCTATGCATATGCAACAAAATTTTAGCCACAGACTCAAAGAAATACTTATGCATATTTCTGTAGCTCTTTTTCAGTGTAGCTCCCTCCTCTTTGAGTACTGTACTGTTTTAGACTTCCCATCATCTAGTCTCTTGCTTCAACTCAGTGATACTATCTTGGTATTCTTCTTGGGACTGTTCTGCCTGAATTATGGTCTGGAAAATACCTACAGGTGTTACCCCATGAAGAGGGTGGAGACTGCCTGTCACCCTCCAGCCAATATGCAGAGGCAGGGATTAGGTCCAAACAAGCTTTATTATCAGAAGGCTAGCGATTTTGGAGAATAGCAAGAGTAGCCTCTCAATTCTGTTTGCCTCAGTTACAATTCTAATAATTTTTATATAAAAATACAAAGAAACAAGCCTAGAAAATTTTAACTTTATCTGATAGGAAGTAACATCAAAGTAATCTTCATTCTAACAATGGAAAATGTTTAACATAAATGTAATTTCACTTTAACTAAATATCTAAGAGAATCATCAAAGAAAACATTGTTAAAGGAACATTTATTCTACCAGTATCATATTACCTATTGTCTATGTGTGACTAATTCCTCAGAGTCTCTTGAGATAAACATCCTCACAATCATACTGAAACCTTAACTAGGTAATCACGGGGTAAGAAAGTGTGGGGAGAAATGTGAACTCAGCAGACTATGTTGTACTGCTTCAGCTTAGCTTCTCAGACTCCTTCTTGTTGGGCCATTTTTTTTGTCTGTGTTACTGTTTGGGCCCTCTGCTTTTAGCCAAGAGTCATAGATTTGTGTTGCCCACTATCCATTGTCTGAAGTAGTGTTTTCACATCGTTTGTCTAGTGAGAAACAGATTTTAAATTGAGGTCTTCATGAAAAGAGATTGTCAGAAAGACCAGAATTAGTGGGTTGTAAATCATAGCATACAACCATTGTTCATCTTGCTTGGGAATGCCAGGGCTCTGACTCTGTTAGACCCTCCCCCAAGCACTTATTCAGGTGGGGTTTGTTGGTGCTCAGTTTGATTCAAAAACAAGGTGGTCCCTGATGGGTGCTATAAATGTTTCCTATTAAAGGCGAAGTGTGGTGGTTCACACCTATAATCCCAGCACTTCGGTGGGCAGAGGTGGGAAGATCACTTGAGGCCAGGAGTTTGAGCCCAGGCTGGGTAACATAGCAAGATGCCGTCTCTACAAATTTTAAAAATAAAAAATGTAGCCAAGCATGGTGACATGTTTCTGTTGTCCCAGACACCTAGGAAGCTGAGGGGTGAGGATTGCTTGAGCACACAAGTTCTAGGCTGTAGTGAGCTATATGATCATGCCCCTGCATTGCAGCTTGGGCATCGGAACAAGACCTCATCTCTACAACTATGTGTTAATTTCTAATTAAAAGTAAAGACTGCTCAAAGGAGTAAGGCGCCAGTTCCATATGCCAGAGGTGGCAGGTTCAAACCTAGACCTGGCCAAAAACTGCAAAAAAAAAAAAAAGTAAAGACTGTATGGGTTTTTTCTAAAAGGAATAAGCTGTAAGTATAAAATAACTTTTAAATAGCAAGAAGTAACATTTCTAACATAGCAGTACTATATTCTGCTGGGCTAGTGATCTGAGAGCCAAGGAAAACTAAGTTGAGATAAGTTACATCTGCTTCTTCTTTGTGGAGTCATCTTGCTGTAGTATGTTCCATGTTCTTAGCTAAACAAATCAGGAACACAACCCAAACTTAATTACTGTGTGGTTGAATGTATGTGTATGCACTCCTCCTGCCAGTCTATAATGGGCCTGAGAAGCTGCCAATATATATTATAAGATCCCAGTTTTTAAAATCCTTATATGTGTATATTTATGATTATGTGAACAAAAAATATATACATCAACTGTAAACATCAGTGTTTTCAAGAAGTAGAGTGAGGGAAAGCAGAAACTACATATATTTTATTTTCTGTACCTTTTACTATTTGAATTATTATAAAGTTTTTATCTTTATAATATTGAATACATTAAAAATTTAGAACTAATATATTTTCATGGTAAGTCATCTTTATCTTATTACTGATTTTTCTTAGTGTATATTATTTTCTTATCTTACTTTTTTTTTTTTTTTTGCAGTTTTTGGCCAGGGCTGGGTTTGAACCCGCCATATCTAGCACATGGGGCCGGCACCCTACTCCTTTGAACCACAGGCGCTGCCCCTTCTTATTTTACTTTTTAAAAATTATTTTCTTGCCTTTGATTTGATTAACTACATTTAAAAATACTTTTTGACCTCCTCTATTTTCTAAATTTTATATTTGTTTTCCTTTCTTTAAATAACTGTTTTTGGTATTTAACATACATTATTTATTTAATAAGATCTAAAGTTTATCAGTACCTTTGCACTCCTACAACAATACAAGGACCTTAAAATTCTTTAACTCTGACCTCTTCATTTGTCACGTATCATTTGGTTATTGAAAACTTTAGTTCTACCTTATTGTAGGTCTGTCTTTATTTAGGAATTGTTAGATTGCTTTATATAATAAATTTTTACTTTGCTTAATGCACACATTTGCCAGTGCCTTTCCTCATCATTGCCTATTTTATTTTATACCTTGCTTTTAAGGTTTTTTTCTTCTTAAAATACATTCTTTAATCATTTTTTAAATCTAGTATCTGTGAATGGTGAACATTGGCATGTAGAAGATATTATTTACTTTTCTTCTGGCTTTGCTTATGATACAAGTTGGCAGTTTTTCTAAAGTTCTTTAATTATTAGAGATTTTTTCTTATCAATCTGATTGATTTAAAGATGCTTCTTTCTTTGGTGTCCTGCAGTTTCACTGTGATATTTCCAAGTGTGTGTATAATTTATTTATTCTGTTTGTAATTTTTGATACAAAAATTCTTAATCTGTTAATCTTTCTTAATCTGTTAATTCATCTGTTCTCAAACCCTCTGCTATTGTATTTTAACTCTTGTCTCCCCCCTGCCCATTTCTCAGTTCTCTCATTCAATAATGTCTGTTGGAAGCTTCCCAAATTTCTGTTTTTGTTTTGTAGAGACAGAGTCTCAATGAGTGCCGTGGCATCACACAGTTCACAGCAACCTCCAGTTCCTGGGTTTAGGCGATTCTCTTGCCTCAGCCTCCCAAGTAGCTGGGACTACAGGCGCCCGCCACAACGCCCAGCTATTTTTCTGTTTTTCAGCTCTGCCAAGGCCAGGTTTGAACCCGCCACCTTCAAGTATATGGGGCCGGCGCCCTACTCGCTGAGCCACAGGCTCCGCCCTCCAAACTTCTTATTCCAATACACTTTATGTACCTCTGCTATTTTCCTTCCTTTGTCCCCTTGTGTTTCCTTCCATTTTTACCAATTTTCCTTTTATAATTTCAAATTAATATGAGGGCACAAATTTTTAAGTTATATTGTTTTCAGTTGTAAGGTAAAGTTCAAGTTGCAGTTGAGCCCTTCACCTAGGGGGTGTGCTGAACACCCTCACATTGCACATATTCGATGAGATTCTTCCAATTGTTCTTCCTCCTCCTCCATCCTCTCTTGCTCCTTCTTCCTCCGCCTTGGTAGACTATATTTGTGTTTTATCGTTCGTGTGGGCATGTAGTTGTCTATATATTGGTTTCATATTAGTATTAAGCCCATGGATTTTTTTTTTTTTTTTTTTTTTTTTTTGCCATTCTTGAGATAACTTTACTAAGGAGAATGTGTTTCAACTCCATCAAGGTAAACATAAAAGATGCAACATCTTTTCTTATGGCTGAGCAGTACTCTGTGGTATACATATGCCACAATTTGTTAATCCATTCGTGGGTTGATGGGGATCTAGGATGCTTCCCTCTCTTGGCAATTGTTAATTGATCTGCAAGAAACATTCTGGTGCAAATGTCTTTGTAGTAAAATGAGTTTGTTTCTTTTGGATAGATACCTAGTAATGGAATTGTGGGATCAAATGGAAGAAGAACTTTTAGTTCTTTAAGAAATTCTCCATACTTCTTTCCATAAAGGTTATATTAGTTTGCAGTCTCACCAGCAGTGTAGAAGTGTTCCCTTCTGTCCACATCCACACCAGCATCTGCAGATTTGGGACTTTGTGATGTGGACTAATCTCACTGGATTTAGGTAATATCTCAGAGTAGTTTTGATTCGCATTTCTCTGATAATTAAAGAAGATGAGCATTATTTCATGTGTGTGTTGGCCATTCGTCTATCATCTTCAGAGAATTTTCTGTTCAAGTCTCTTGCCCACTTACAGATGGCATTGTTTGTTTTTTTCTTGTTGATTAATCTAAGTTCTCTGTAGATTCTGGTTTTCAGATTCTTATCATGCAGAAATCTTCTCCCATTCCAAAGGTTGTCTGTTTACTTTAGTTATGGTACTCTTAGCTGTGCAGAAACATTTTAGATTGATCAAACTATTTATTTTTGGTGTTGCTGCAGTTGCCTGGGGGATCTTCTTCATAATATCTTTTCCCAGACCACTGTTGTCAAGCATTTTCCTCACACTCTCTCCTAGAACTTTTATTTCATGTCTTAAATTTAAATATTTTATCCAGCAAGAGTCAATGGTGAGAGGTGGGGGTCCACTTTCAGTCTTCTACAGGTGGCTGACTAGTTTTCCTAGCACCATTTGTTAAATAGAGATTCTTTTTCCCCAGTGCATGTTTTTGTTTGGTTTGTCAAAGATCAAATAGTGATGTGTGGCTGAGTTCATTTCCAAATTCTTTATTCTAGTCCATAGTTCTATACCTCTATTTTTATGCAAGTACCATGCTGTTGTGATCAGTTCAGACTTGTTAATATAACCTCAATTTTAGCAATGTGATGCTTCCAGATTTGTTTTTATTTCTAAGTATTGTATTGGCTATTTGGGTTTTTTTCTGGTTCCATATAAAATGAAGTACTATTTTTTAAAATTCTTTAAAGTATGAGACATTGGTTGGTACATTTATGGGAATTGCATTAAGTCTGTAGATTGCTTTTTTAGTATGGACATTTTAATGATGTTGATTCTTCCTAGCCATGAGCATGGTATGTTCTTCCATTTGTTAATGTCTTCTGCTATTTCTTTCCTTAGGGTTTCAAAGTTCTCTTTATAGAGATCTTTCACATCCTTTGTTAGATACATTCCCAGATATTTCATTTTCTTTGGAGCTACTGTAAAAGGTATAGAGTCTTGGATTTTATTCTCAATTTGACTGTTACTGGAATATATGATTACGATTCATTTGTGGGCATTGATTTTATATCCTGAGACACTGCACTATTCCTTGATCACTTCTAAGAGCTTTGTAGTTGATTCCCTGTGCTTTTCCAGGTATAAGATCATGTCATCCACAAAGAGAGTTTGACCATTTCTGTTCCCATTTGAATTCCATTGATCTCCCTATCTTGCCTGATTGCAACAGCTGGGATTTCCAGCACTATGTTGAATAGCAGTACCGACAGTGGGCATCCTTGTCTAATTCCAGTTCAGAGTGGGAATGCTTTCAGTTTTATTCCATTCAATATGATCACTAGCTTTTTTCTGCATGCTATTTAACCCACCCATTGAAGTTATAATTTCAGTTAAATGTTATTATTATTAATTTTTTGCTGTTTCCTTTAGTATTCCTAGATATATAGTTTTGTCGTTTTCCTTATTTGTATTGATTGATTTATTGATTGATTGACATGAGGTTTCACTCTGTCACATAGGCTAAAGTACAGTGGCGTAATCATAGTTCACTATAACCTAGGTCCTTCTATCTCAGCCTTCTTAGTAGCTGGGACTACAGGCATGTGCCACTATGCCCAGCTAATTTTTTAAAAACTATTAGTTTGGGCTTGGCACCTATGGCTCAACGGGCTAAGTCGCCAGCCACGTACACCTGAGCTGGTGGGTTCGAATCCAGCCTGGGCCTGCTAAACAACGACAGCTGCAACCAAAAAATGGCCAGGCGTTGTGGTGGGCGCCTGTGGTCCCAGCTACTTGGGAGGCAGAGGCAAGAGACTCGCTTGACCCCAGGAATTGGAGGTTGCTGTGAGCTGTGATGCCACGGCACTCTATCCAGGGTGACAGCTTGAGGCTCTGTCTCAAAAAAAAAAAAAAAAAAAATTAGTTTGTAGAGATATTGTCTGTGTATGTTTCCCAAACTTGTCATCTTTTTTAATCCCCTGTTCTTTTTAATGTACTTTTATCACCTCTTTTTCTTTTTAAAAAACATTTTTAAAACTCTAATCGCTAAAATTAGTTTAGTTCTATTATCTCTATTCTCCTGTTATACATTCTCCCATTTTGCTCCACAGTAATAGGTGGACTGTCATTCACTTTTTTTTTTAAATTAAATCATAAACACATAGATCATCATAGATCATTAAATCATAAACACATTAATGCATTTATGGGGTACAGTGTGCTGATTTCATATAGAATTAGGAATGCTTATATCATACTGGTTAATATATACCTCATCTCATTGAATTAATTATTGTGTGAAGACATTTATACTCTATACTTAATAGATCCGACATGTACCCTTACATTATCCACCGTAGGTGTGATCCCACCATTCACGGTTTTGAACTTACTTCTATGTTTATTCTTATGTTCAAGTTTGACTTTTTGAGAGTTATTTTCTGTAGTACTTTTTTTCCTATACATTTTCTTAGTTGTGGAAGCCTCTCTTTAGGGATAGTTGTGCTTTCCTGAATTCTCCAGTATACACTGACCATATACCAGTTTTTGTTATATATGCATTAATATTGATTTTTCATTTTTCTATAAATATATTTGGCTCTATTTTAAACTTACTGTTATAGGCTTAGGATTCTAATATCATGTAGTTGACTCTATTCTCCCCTCAGACTAGGAAAAGAGGACTAATTTAATGGAACTCCAACCCGATAAGCTCAGATACTCAGGTTTTCATGCAACAAATTTTCTTCTCCCAGCTTCACATATTTATCTCATTTTGGCTGTTAGCCATGTAAGATCTTGGATTTAAACATCTGTCCCCACTCACAGTCCGAGTTCTTCTTGGACAGTATTTGATCCAGATCAAATACTAACCATAATAAGTGAAATCCTTTTTACTGGGAAGGATTCTATGCCTTTATTTGGAATTCAGAGATTTATTGTTCTTGCTTTCAGTGTATGTATTGTATGTATTAACATTTTTATTACTATTTTACCCAGCCTATTTGTGTTAGAAAGTGGTCCAGCAACTCAGTACATGATTTTTAAAATGATATGGTCTATATTTTGAGCATTTCACATGTTTACGGAGACAAAGATAATAGACATCACTTACTTAAAACATTTTATTTTTAAGATCCTCATTAAAAAATAAAAAAGGATTATAAAACATCCTCTTTAAAATTCAGTTGTAACTTTTAGGATTTGTGAATATTAATATATTTTTTGCTTTTATTTTACTATTCTCTATTTTACATGTTTTAAATATCTTTACTATCTTTATTGCATTATTCTTTAGCTTACACATTTAATGAATTATTTATTGCTTTAATTTTTATAGGATGAATCTTCAAGAAGAATTGGATGAACTTAAAGTAGAAATATCTATTGATAAGGCAACAATACAAGAATTGAATAGGTGTATGGCAGAGAAAAAAGAAGGTAAACTTTTTGTGCAAATAAATGGTGAACATTGGAATTTTTAAATTATCTAGTTCTTGATGTCTTTACTTTCAATTTCTTTTAATATTTTTATCCATTTTCTCCCTCTCTCCCCTCTATACTAACTGATAATTCACTACTCTTTTACCTTCTTACGAGAAAATCAGATAAATAGAACACGTGAAAGTCACTTTTATAATTTTTTAAAATTGGAATGAGATGTTTGATAAAGAGAAAAGAAACTCATTTTTATTATTTATTGATAATATTTTCCTTATTCAGTTTTATATATCATATAGCCTCCTTATACTCAATATCAATCATTCATTTTTTTGACATTGTATTTTTTTGGGAAATCATTTAGTTCTCATTCTCATGTATTTTCCTGGAATTTAAATCTCAGAGTTAGAAGGAGACTTGGAAATCTTCATATCTGCAGCATCCTAAACCACTAGCCTAAAAATATTCAGTATTAGGGAATGTTTCACTGCTCCACTTGCAAAAAGATTATTCTTTTGTTAAAATTAAGGTATCTGAATCTAGAAGCAGATTTTTGCTTCTTCTCAAATCTCTGGTTTGGCCCACCTGCCTCTACTCCAGTCTTCACCATGTCCGTCAGGATCACCCAGAAGTCCTACAAGGTGTCCACCTCTGCCCCACGGGCCTTCAGCAGCTGCTCATAGAGCAGTGGGCCTGGTGCCTGCAGCAGCTCCTTGAGCTTGTTTCGGGTGGGCGGCAGCAGCTTCCAGAGTGACCTGGGCTCCGGCCTGGGTTTGGGTGGAGGCTATGCCAGGGCCGGAGGTATGGGGGGCATCACGGCCGTCACAGTGACCTAGAGCCTGCTGAGCCCACTCAATCTGGAGGTGGACCCCAACATTCAGGCCGTGCACACCCAGGTGTCAAGACCCTCAACAACAAGTTTGCCTCCTTCATCGACAAGGTATGCTTCCTGGAGCAGCAGAACAAGATGCTGGAGACCATGTGGAACCTCCTGCAGCAGCAGAAGACAGCTCACAGCAACATGGACAGCATGTTTGAAAGCTACATCAACAGCCTTCAGGGACAGCTGAACACACTGGGCCAGGAAAAGCTGAAGCTGGATGCAGAGCTTGGCAACATGCAGGGGCTGGTGGAGAACTTCAAGAATAAGTATGAGGAGGAGATCAGTAAGCGTACAGAGATGGAGAATGAATTTGTTCTCATTAAGAAGGATGTGGATGAAGTGTACATGAACAAGGTGGAGCTGGAAGGGCTGACTGACAAAATCACCTTCCTCAGGCAAGCTATATGAAGAGGAAATCTGTGAGCTGCAGTCCCAGATATCGGACACGTCTGTGGTCCTGTCCATGGACAACAGCCGCTCCTTGGACATGGACAGCATCATTGCTGAGGTCTGCGCCTCAGTATGAGGAGATTGCCAACCGCAACAGGACTGAGGCTGAGAGAGTGTACAGACCAGGTATGAGGAGCTGCAGGTGCAGGCTGGGAAGCACAGGGATGACCTGCGGCGCATGAAGGTGGAGACCTCCGACGTGACCCAGAACATCAGCTGGCTCTAGAATGAGATCAAAGTTCTTAAAGGCCAGAGGGCTGCCCTGGAGGCCTCCATCGCAGATGCCGAGCAGCATGGGGAACTGGCTCTTAAGGATGGAGGCCGCCCTGCGTCAGGCCTAGCAGGACATGGCTCAGCAGCTGCCTGAATACCAGGATCTGATGAACGTCAAACTGGCCCTGGATGTGGAGATTGCAACCTACTGCAAGCTGCTAGAGGGCGAGGAGAGCTGATTGGAGTGGGGGATGCAGAACATGAGTATCCACATGAAGACCACCCCATGGCTACTCAGGTGGCCTGAGCGTGGCCTATGGGGGCCTCACAAGCCCTGACCTCAGCTATGGTCTGAACTCCTTCCAGATCGGCTTTGGCTCTGGTGGGGGCTCCGGCTCCTTTAGCCACACCAGTTCCAAGGCTGTGGTTGTAAAGAAGATTGAGACCCGAGACAGGAAGCTGGTGTCTGAGTCCTCTGATGTTCTGCCCAAGTGAGCTGCCACTGCGGCCCCTCCAATCTATCCTCTCACAAGGCTGCCACAGAGCCTGTGGGGGAGATAGTTGTGCTAGGGAGCACATGGAATAGGAGACCCACCTAAGGCTCAACCCTATCTCTCAGCCAATCTTTGTGGGTAGTTTACCCACCTGGGTTACCCCCTCATATTACCCCCTCTTACATAACCCCCAACTAAAAACCAAATTGATTGCTGTTTCCAATAAAGCTTCAGCCGCATTACCAAAAAAAAAAAAAAAAAAATTAAGGTAACTGTATTTACTAAACAATTGCAGTACTTCATTAGAAAAAGTTAATAAGGTTGATATGATAGGACTTTTATTACTTAACCTGCTTCAGCCTAATTATTACCATTGCACTTTTAGATTTTGACAATTTATACTTAATAATTAGTTTTCATATAGTCCTTATCTGTCTGTTGTTCCCATTGTTGATACTTAGGTCACTGGTGACTTGTCAAGACCAAGTATATTTGAACGCCTATATTTACACCTTTAATTTTCATCATATTTCAAGCTTACTTTTTATTATTATTTTTGGTTAATATGAGGATATATACGATTAGGTTATATTTTTGCATTTGTAAGGTAAAGTTGTAGTTGAGTCTTTAACTTGGGAAGGGTACCATATACCCCTACATTGTACCTCATAGATGGGAACCAGGCAAGCCCCCTTCTCCCACCTCTCAAATTTAATTATGTTTTTCTCATGTGGACCTATAGTTGTTTTTCTACTATTTTTAGACTAGTACTGAGTATATGGGCTACTTGATTTTCCATTCTTAAGATACTTTATTTAGGAGAATATTCTCCAGATCTATCCAAGTACATATAAAAGATGCAAATTCTCCAACATACACCATAGTTTAGTAATCTGTTCATGGGTTGATATGCACTTGGGTTGTTTCTGCATCTTTGCATTTGTGAATTGAGCTGCTATTAACATTTTAGTGCAACCTTACTATTTTATCAGCTCCTGAAACACTTGTTTTTTTGTTTTACTTATTACTCTTCTCTGTCTCTTCCATTGGAACTTCTTCTAAGACTCAATCTTTGGTTTACTTTCTTGAAAATAATGACATAGTTTTTGAAATATTAAAATTTATACACATTTATAAACATTTAAGCAATAAGAATAAAAAGCAAAGAAAAATTCTCAGCCAATTGTTGAGAACCAAATTCTCAATTGTTAAAAATCTTTAACAATTATCATATAGCCATCTCTTGATAGGAAAGAAGTCTAGATAGACAAATTATATAAAAAGAAAACTAAAACATACTATTTTGTAAAAAAAGTTTTACATTTATTATATTTGGAGCCAACCAAATTAAAAGAAACAGAGAAAAAGGTAAATAAGCTGTTGGACTTTAGATAAATGTTTTATTTGATTCAAGAGATATTAATTTCTAAAAGTTTTCTCTAACCTTAAAAATTAAAAAGTATTAAAGATGGAATTGCTCTGTATTTTTTAAAGCATGTTTTAATTTTAGGGGCATTAAAGATTAACATCTTTATACAGTCCCAGCTTACTAGAGAGGCTGAAGCAGATCCCTTGAGCCCAGGAGTTTAAGATTGCAGTAAGTATGATAATGCCACTGAACTCTTGTCTGCAGACAGAATGAAACTTTGTCTCAAAAAAAAAAAATTATAAAAAACAAAACTACTATTAAAAAAGAAAACTACAACTACTTACATAACTATTTGCATTTTATTAGGTATTTTGAGTAATACAGGGATGATATAAGTATATAGGTGGATGCACATAAGTTATATACAAATGCTAGGCCATTTTATATAAGAGATTTAAGCATCATGGATTTTGGTATCTGTTGGGAGTCCTGGAACCAATGCTCTGAGGATACCAAGGGACAAACATGTATCACACAGCAATTCCACTCCTAGTTATATGTGCAGGAGAATTAAAAAGAATTATTTATAATAGCCAAAAAGTGGGAACAATTCAGGCATCTGTTACTTGATGCATGTGTAAACCTAATCGTATATAACCTCATATTAACCGATGATAATAATAAAAAGTAATTGGGACAAAAGCCAGATAAGGACTATATGAAAACTAATTATTAAGGATAGAGATATGTGCAGGAGTGTGGTTGGCCAGGAGGACTTCAGTACTTGTCCAGGAAAATCTAGGTCCTTGACTCTAACTCCTTTCAGAGGCTTCAATCACTGGCTGTGTATCCTGTCCGGTTGGGGAGGGCAGCGTTTTTCCTTAAGACACACCAAATAAAACTTTAATAATGATCTACAGTCAGGCCTGAAAAGGCACACATAGTCTTTGGCCAGGAGCTAGACTCCTTGGTCTTTGTAAGTGCGTGAGTATGTTCATAAAACCACTGCTATGCTGTTCTTCACTGAATGCTGAGGGCTTGTGTATCAATCAGACAGTACAAGAAACAAGCAAATGGGAAAACTCATTCACAAACAATTGCAAGCATTCATTTACTGCAGGTGGGTCTGTGACATGGCTGAAGCAGCTCTGTTGCTGGAGGTTTTCTGATATAGGTTTTTTTTCAAGCTGCAGATGTGATTCTTTTTAATTTTTTTATTTTTTGGCAGGGGGAATGGAGGTGGGGTGGAATAGGTGGCAGGTGGCAGAAAGAGGGGAAGGGAAGAATGAAGAAGGCAGAAGATAGGAGAAGGCAAGAGGGAAAGGGGGGAATGCAGATGTGATTCTTGATCACAAAGGGACAAGTGTAAACATGGAGATGGGTTTGAAATAGGCACATTGTAATGTGTACCCACATTTCTTTGGCTAAAAAAAAAAATCACCTTATTAAATATAGGTAGCAACAATTCATATTATCAGTATTAGTTTCTGTGTAGATTGGGGACACATATTGGACTTTTTAGGCTCTTACACTTAGTCTTTCTGAAAGTTGTTTATCTACCTGAAAGCATCTTCCAGGAATTGCTTTATTCCTTTCAGAGATTATTGGCAAAAGGCGTGACAGCCAAACCCTGAGGCCAGGTTTTAATGTCAGCATCTTAGAATGGTCCTTTCTGCTGCCATTGTTTTAATGAGTACTCCTTTAATGACAATGACAATTTCATTTTCCAATCCTAAAGTACTGGCACTTATGTACTTCCTGTATGTCGACAGCCAGTTCCTCTATAAGCTCAGATCTTTCTTATAGCACCTAGTCGAGTACAGCCAGCAATAACTAATTCATACTATTAGCATTCTGCCTCGGCACTTCCTTCCTCAGTGTAACAAATTTACTAGGTCTGTGTTTTGCCTTCCATGTTACACCAGATGGCAGTTTACCAAATGTTTTGCCACTATATATTATGGGTCATCAATTTCTCAGCCTCTTGTGACATATATTTGACACCTACCCAGTCCCAATATCATGCTACATAATTTAGGTTTTTATTACACCAAAACCCCACTTAGAGTTACCAATTTCAGTATCCATCAGCTTTTGCTTGCTGAATAAACAAACACCCACAAAATCTCAATAGCTTCCAATAACAAACATTTATTTCTTGCTCATGGGTCTGTAGATTAGCAGAGATAACTGTGCTTTCTGCTGCAGGTCTGTGGTTGGCAGGATACCTTACCTTGAGGCTGCATATTGGATTTAGGTCAGCTCCATATGTCCTAATCAGGCCCAGGCTGAAGGGGCAGTGATTACTTAGGCATGTTGTTTTCAATGTGAGTGTTGGAAACATACAAAGGGCAATTACAAATACAATTTCTTGAGTTCTCGGATCTTAACAGGCACACTAATGTTTATATCCACATTCTCTCAGTTAAAGCAAATCACTTGACTAAACTCAACATTAGTAGAGCAGGGATCTATTCCTTCTTTGAATATACAGGAGAGGAGAGTTAGCTTTTGCTGAGTAATAATCTACCATAGTGTGATATAAATGTGATAAAAGCCAACAAAAGAAAGCGTTTTAGGGCTATTATTATATATTGCAAGGATTTGACTTTCTGGATGATCTGGCTCAATCTAGGAATAAAGCATCTATGACGGAGTAAATGGATTACAAATTTCAGATTGTTGTTATTAAATATTACTTAAAAAGAAAACACTGGGTGGCATCTGTGGCTCAGCGAGTAGGGCGCCGGCCCCATATACTGAGGGTGGCGGGTTCAAACCTGGCCCCAGCCAAACTGCATCAAAAATTAGCTGGGTGCTGTGGCGGGCGCCTGTGGTCCCAGCTACCTGGGAGGCTGAGGCAAGAGAATCGCTTAAGCCTAAGAGGTGGAGGTTGCTGTGAGCTGTGACTTCACAGCACTCTATGGAGGGCGATAGAGTGAGACTCTTTCTCTACAAAAAAAAAAAAAAAAACCAAAACAAACAAAAAAAAAAAGAAAAAGAAAACACTAAGACTTACATAATAGATGGGCAGCATACAATTTGAGTTTAGAATTTCTGGCATATACTTTTCAAGTTTCCTTACTACTAAGGAAAGATTGTGTTGGATACATACAATCTTTGGAACTTGACCAAAAAAATCAAGCCTTGGGAAATAGTCATTCTGTTTTAATTTAGAGATAAATGAGTGTTTTAATTTAGAGATAAATTCAAGAGAACACTTTTAGGTGCATTCAGTTTTTGTTTTTGTTTGTTTGTTTTTTTTTTTCAAATAAAGCCAACATTTTTTAACAATAAAAATATCAAAATATCATTTATTTCTCCTCTCTTCTCCTCTTTCTACTCCTCCCCTCCCCTTTTCATCACAAAATCTTGCTGTGACCCAGCTAGGGTGTAATGGTGTCATCAGAGCTCATGCAACCTCAAACACCTAGGTTTGAGTGATCCTTCTGCTTCAGCCTCCCAAGTAGCTGGGATTACAGTGCCTTTAAAGGGCAATGTTATTTCCTTTCCCTGTGCACATGTTCCATATTGAAGTATTAGTAATGCCCACTTACTATAGCAGCTCAGCTTCAAATCTGCCACATAATATGCTTCAAATTTGGATCCTTAACTGTTTTCCTTCGTGAAACAACGCTACATCTTCATTTGAGTTGGCTTAATCAGCCTCTTCAATGGTGGGGCTTGAAGATGTACCACCACAAGGGGGAGCACATCAAATAGGGAAACCTCCAGGCATTCCTCTTGGCGTTCCTCTTACATTCTCTTACAGCTTGGTAATTACGGAGTTGCAGACTTTTTCCAGTTCCTGTGCTGATGTTCACTTTCTTTCTTCTCTGCAGTCTGGTTCTTATCAAGCTAGTTGATAATTTCATTACACTTGTCAAGAATCTTCTCTTTGTCCTCATCCTTGATCTTGCCTTGAAGTTTCTCATATTCAACTGTTGCTTTCATGTTAAATGCATAGGACTCAAGTGAATTCTTTGATGAAACTTGTCCCTCTGCTTTTCATTTTCAGCCTTATACTTCTCATATACTTCCTGACCATATGTTCAGTGTCTTCCTTGCTCAAACACCCATTGTCATTAGTGACAGTAATCCTATTCTATTTTCCTGTGTTCTTATCCAGGCAGAGACCTTGAGAATGCCATTGGCATCAATATCAAAAGTGACTTCAATCTGAGGAACTCTACAGGGGACAGGAGGGATGCCTCTGAGTTCAAACTTGCCAAGCAAGTTGTTATCCTTGGCCATGGCATGCTAACTTTTGTACACCTGACTGAGCATGCCAGGCTCGTTGTTAGAGTAGGTAGTGAAGGTCTGTGTCTGCTTGGTGGGAATGTTAGTATTATGCTTAATGAGTACAGTCATAACTCCACCAGTTTCAATGCCACAAGAAAGCTGGATGCAGTAGCCCATGCCTGTAATCTCAGCTCTCTAAGAAGCCAAGGCATGTATATTGCTTGAGCTCAGGAGTTCAAGACCAGCCTAAGCAAGAGTGAGACCTGTCTCTAAAAAGAAAAAAAAAAAAAAGTAGCCAGGCATTGTGGTAGGTGCCTATAGTCCCAGTTACATGAGAGGCGAAGGCAAGAGGATCACTTGAGGCCAAGAGTTTGAGGTTGCTGTGAGCTATGACGCCATGGTACTCTACTGAGGGCAATAAAGTAAGATTCTATCTCAAAAAAAAAAAAATTAATTACATTAAATTTAAATTAAAATAAATAAAAATACCATGAGAAAGAGGAGTGATATCCAAGAGCAACAAATCTTGAACATTCTCAGATTTGTCACTAGATAGGATGGCAACCTGGACAGCTGCACCATAAGCAATAGCCTCATCAGGTTGATGTTCTTCTTCAATTCTTTTCCAATGAAGAAATCTTGCAGAAGCTTTTGAATCTTGGGGATATGAGTAAAACCTCAAACCAGGACAATGTCATGAATCTATGACTTGTCTAGTTTGACATCTTGAAGGGCTTTCTCTACAGGGTCCAGGGTACCATGGGACAGATCAACATTTATTTAGTTCTTCAAAGCATAATGGAGGTATAGAACCAACAAATTACAGATCAAAAATATTTGAGGAAAAATTTGCATCTGTACTGAGTATGTACAGACTTTTCTTTATTGTCATTATTCCCTAAACAATACAGTATTAAAAGTATTTATACAGCATTTACATTGTATTAGTTGTTATAAACAATATGGAGATATTTAAAATGTACAGGAGAATGTGCGTAGGTTATAATGCAAATACTACATCTTTCTATTTCAGGGAGTTGAGCATCTTTGAATTTTGGTATCCTAGGGAGATTCTGGAACCAGTCTCCCACAGGTACCAAAGGACAACTGTATATGTTTCTTATTATATCACAAGTACCTTCAAATGTAAAGCCTGATCACTGTGACTTTTATTTTACTTTTTATTTTATAAGTAAAATAAAAATAGCACTGTTCTTTAGGATACTGGCCATAAAAAATTTGGCACCTATTTCCTTTTCCTAGTTTTCAGATTGTTAAAATCACAAACAGACTTTTAAGAAAAATTACATAGGAATCATCAAATTAAATCAAGAAAAAGATAATAATAATAGTTTGTTGTTTTTTTTTAGAGAACAGGGTCTTGCTCTGTTGTCCACAGTGACATCATCATAGCTCAGTACCCCCTCAAACTCTTGAGCTTAAGCGATCTTCTTGCCTCAGCTTCCTGAGTAGCTGGGATTTCAGGAGCATACCACCATGCTCAGCTAATTTTTCATTTTTTGTAGAGACAGGGTCATGCTGTTACCAAGGTCATGAACTCCTGAACTAATTTGGTCCTCCTGCTTTATCCTCTCAAAAGTGCTGGTATTATAAGTGTGAGCCACCATATCTAGCAAATAATAGATTTTTAAAATAATTCATTATAATAATTAAATAATCTAAAAGGAAAATAAAAAGAAATTGTTGTAAAAGAATTTAGCTTATTTTTTAATGTAAGCCAAAAGGATTAATGGAAAAGAAAAATATAGAAAACACAATAAAATCAGCTTAAGCAACTATGTATATGCAAATATAAAAGTTAAATAGAAAAAGAAAAAAAAAAGGGGAGAGAAGAAATTCCTGAGAAAGAATATGAATCATAATGAACTTTTATAGAACAGGGTGTCCCAAAGCTGCCCCTAACGTTTCCATACATGGGGAAAATGGAAAATGGTAGCTAACTGTACCTTTATTTACAAAATATTCATTACAAAATTTCACAAAGAGGTGGCCAGCATATAGAGAATATCTTGTAACTGTTTCCTAAAAGTTCATAATGAATATTTTGTGAATAAAGTTAAATTTAGCTATAATTTCCCATTTTTCTTATGTATGGCAACTTTAGGGGCAGCTTTGGGACACCCTACAGTAAAAATAAAAGTAAAGCATTTAAACCTAAATACTTTTTAAAATTTCCAATAAAGTGAAGCTTATGCTTACACATCAACAATAGAAAAAAAATAGAAATGTATATTTCTGACTAGATCGTCTTGGTTTATTTCACAAATCATGAGATCTTTGAAGAGGAAGAAAAACAAGAGGCAGACAGTTGGATCCTTGTTCCTTTTCATGAGTTAGGTATAACTGCTTAAATGTTCTTTATAAAACTGTGAAGGTGAAAAGCAAACTTTTTAGCATACGACCATAGGTGAACATGGTTAGCCAGTCCACTAGTGGGCTTTGTACACATCCAGAAGCAAAACCCAGCAAATTCACTTTTAAATCAATCTTTACCATTTATTTTATTGGAGTTATTTAGCTATTATGATCATTTTTTGTTCTTGCATGTAGAACTATTATTTTTAAGGTAAATATTACACTTAGAACTATGGAAGATATTTAAATGATTAGAAAGGATGAATTGTATTTGCATATTACTTCTTTATTGCTGAAAGAGTGTTGTAAATGAATTCAGCACTGTGGTGTTAGGGGACTTGAAGAAGAAACTTGGGAACTGATCAAGGTAAAGGTACTTATTCCCCAGGTGGCAAATTCTACCTATTTTAGCTTTTATTATCCTTAGGATAGTGTTCTATTTATTTTATGAGTACAGAAGTTTTAATTGGGTTTGTCATGTTTCAAAGACAAAAGAAATGCCTAATTCACTCTAACAGACCTGTTAGTCACTGTTTATACCAAGAGGATTTCTATTCTACAGAGAATAACATTGTTTTCTTTTTCCTTTGTTGATAAATCAAAGTTTTACACTGACCTATAGCAGCCAAGCATACTTTAAAGCAAAATCATCTCAGGCTAACACAGAAAATATCCTTTTAGCTTTATGTGTTCTTTTTTGTCCATTTATTTATTCTTTACAAAATGTTATATTCTAAAAATAATTTAGTAAGAAAATAGTAGTTAAATTTGTCATCATAATTTATCTGATAAGAAAAAATGTACTTATACGTTTTAGTATCATTTAATTTTGATGATATTAACTGAAGTTTTATGATTTATCCTTTAACGTCAGGTTGCTAGCAGAGTTTTGCTTATTTTGCTATTTAAATATAGCTAGTGTAGGAATGATGTATAGAAATAACTTCACCCATATACCTGGTTTTCTATTTGTTATGAAGCTTTAGATTTTTAGAAATGTGCTTTTTATGGTAAGCTTTGCCTAGTGCATGATCTATCACTTGAAAAAAAGCTGGTGGTAGGGGGTGTAACAGTTTCAGTCCACCCTCATTCTGTTACTGTTTGCTTTGTTCCACAATCACTGTGATCCTCCTGGCAGGGAACAAGATCCAGAGAACAAAACTAGTAGTGACTGTATAGATAAAAAGGCAATGAATTCTGCTTTTAAGGCAAAGGGGGAATAGTCTACAAAGGAATGAAAATAGGAATAAAAAGTGTAGCATTGTTAACCTGGAGATCTATTGTACTTTTGAAAATCTTACACTGCAGAAAAAAAAAAAGTGACACTACAAAGATTCATAGTTATGTTACTGAAAATCTTGAAAAAGGTCACCATTTGGTTAGTAGCCAAATACTTGACCAGAAAAATAGCCTAGATTATTCATAATTGAAAAGCCATAGAACCTTTTTGTTTAAAATGACAGGACAATGTTTCAGTAGTACACAAGTACCATAATGTATTATTTATTCTCTACCAGAACATCTCTTTAGATACAGTGAAGATGAAGATGGTGAGGTTAAGAAGAGTACTCCAGAGAAGAATGGGAAAGAAATGTTGGAGCAGACATTACAAAAGGTAGTCTAATCTTTAAGATATTGAGCTGAGCAAGTTAAATCTGAATTTTAACATAAAGGATTTTAAAACAAGGGCTCATGAACATAAATCTTGCATGAATCCTTAATTTAAATTTATAATTCAAAATCATTGGCTTCAGTGTTGGTGAAATAAATGTATATATACTTGTGCTTGCATTGGTGTAGATTAAAAATATTTTCAAAGATAAAATGGAGAGAATGAAAACAATAGAAGTTATAAAAATTTAGATTATACATGCTTGTTAGTTATAACTTAGCGATTTAAGTTTAAAATGGATCATAATAAGGCTCTATGCTATACTTTAGCAAATATGGAGATTTTTCAATATTTGAACTAAAAACTGAGGATAGTTCTAACTTTACCATAGTTAAATTATAACATCTTCATAAATTTAATTTTAAAGTAGAAAATGTACATGGCTCATCTCATTTTAGATAAAAATTATGTCTATATGATTTAGAATAGCTTTATATTTAATATGACTATGTAAACCCTGTAGTCATGATACAGCATGGCTATCATTCATATTAAAATACTGTTTTAAAATGCTAACATTTAACTTCAGAATTTTATACTTAATATTTGTGCCTGTGTGATTAGTTATCAAGTTCAATTCAGTAAAATTGATTATATAGATACTTATTGTTTAAAGAAAACGCTCTTTAAATAATTTATTCTTATAAGGGATTTTCACTTGGCTATATTGGATTGGTTTCATTTTTTACAAATCTGTAATATTTAGATAAAGCTGGAAATGCACAAATAAATAAACAAAAATATTCATGTATCAGATAAAGTTGGAAATGCACAAATAAATAAACAAAAATATTCATGTAGCCACTTCTATTTCTTCTATCTGTGAACTGACTTGTAGGAAATCTAGTCATTTATAGCAGATGATGTGATTCCTTAAATTTCTTACACTTGCCGTATAGTTAGGCAACAAATAGGTCATCTTATTATTACTGAATGATATACATCAGGTTAACATAATAACAGTGAACAAGAAATACTCATATTCATCTATGTTCAGGTTTAATGAGTAATTGAAATAATCTATGCACTCCAGCTAGAATGTCATACAGTTCATACTAGCTTATCATTGTCTTTATTTCAGAACAATATTGGGTTGCCAGATTCTGTACAATTTGTAGTTCTATGGTTATATACAATATTATGCTACTATGTTGAAATCCAACAGAAAGCTTTTATTTTATTCCAACTGCCATAAATAACTACTACCATAGTGGATCCAGAAATCCATTTTAAAGCCTGAAAAACAAATATGAATTTGTCATTATTCTTTATACCTACATAGTTCAATTGTATTGGTCACAATTTAAATCCTCACAGTTGAGTTTCTTTATTGTAAAAGGAAATATATGAAACTCACTCAAAATGGATTTTATTTTATTTTTTGCAGTTTTTGGCCGGGGCTGGGTTTGAACCTACCACCTCTGGCGTGTGGGGCCAGCGCCCTACTGACTGAGCCACAGGCACTGCCCTACAAAATGGATTTTAAATACAGTAGTAGTAAGATGTAAACAAAATTAGTATAAAGTAGTAATGAAACTTATAAGCAGATTATTTTAAAATAATATATTAATATTTCACACTGTTATTGGCTAAACTGTGTCTCCCCAAAATTTATATGTGAGAGCCCTATTTTCAGTATATCAGAATATAACTGTATTTGTAGATAGGGTCTTTAGATAGGTAATTACATTAAAATGAGGTTATTTGAGTGGCTAATTCAATATGACTGGTATTCTTACAAGAAAAGGTAATTAGGATACAGACACAAAGGAAAGTCCATGCGAAGATGTAGGAAAAAGATTGCCATTTGCAAGCAAAGGAGAGTCCTCAGAAGAAACGAAACCTGCTGACACCGTGATTTAGAATACTTCATTATGGCAGCCCTAGCAAACTAATATACATACTTCAAAATGTTAAGTGTTTTATTTCAATTTTAAAAAGAACCATCTCTTAATTATTTTACATAAATGTTCTGCACTAAAAGAAAGTATGGGCTTGAGCTGGTGTGTAGCACACAAATTAAATGCCTTTAACAGTCCTTCAGACTTTCATTCTCAAATATATATTGAAATTTGGCTTTCTATTTTGTTAAATAACTTTTGATAACATACCTTGAATAACACTAATGGAATCTATGGACATTGTATTTTCAGAGTCTTTAGAAGTATTGTCTGTTTTATTATTTGTCCTCCAACTTAAACTTAAACACAAGTAATTTTGACCAGTTCTGATGATTAAACATAACTCCACTTTTAATACTCACAACAATCCTGCAAGGTAGATATTACAAATCCTCTTTCATAGTTACCAGCTAAAGCATACTACTGACTTGCACAAAATATATAGTATTTAAAAAATATAGTATATTTTCCTTACTTCATCCTGGAATCTAACAAGTTAAAATAAATTATTTTAAAAAAAAATATATATATATATATAATTATAAAAAGTAAACTGGTGGATGATTAAAGATCCACTGAGGGAAACCGAAGGGTCTAGAAAGAGGTCATATTCCCTATTTGTATGTAACATATTTTACTGAATGGTGAATACAGTTTGGAGATAGTGTATGATTTGGAAAAAGTGAAATGGATTCAGCCAGAGTTTATGTTTGCTTGAATCCTCTACTTTTTTTCCACATTAGCCGGCTCTCCAATAAAGTATTCACATTGAGAAGAAATAATATCTCTTTCACAGAAATACACAGAGGTCTGCTAAAGCCTGGTACAAAATTTTTCAGATACTTTTACTCCAGGTGAGGATAAGTCCTATCTAAAGTTCAATAGTACGTGAGTATATTATACCGTGGAATAGAAGTGATTAAAATTAAGTGAGATTCTCATATTGCGCTGGGAAATATCCAGGATTGGATAGGTAATCAATAAATGACTCTTAACTTCAATGAAGGAAGTTGAACTCACAGGAATAGGCAGTATAAAAGGATAAATAAATCAGATATGACTGAAACTCATGTTTAGGAAACAACATCTTCACCATCATAGCAATGTTCAGTAAACTGGAAAGTATTAAAAATATGCATAACTTTTGTCCTGTGAAATTCTGGAGTATTATTATTTCAAATCATTTGTTATTATCTTAGTCTTTTAGGCTGCTATGACAAAATATTAATAAACTGGGTGGGTTGTAAAGAACAGAAATTTCTTTCTCATAGTTCTGGAAGCTGGGAGGTCCAAGATCAAGTCTCCCTACAGATGTGATATCTGGTGAGGGCCTGCTTTCCGGTTTATAGATAGTATCTTCTAATGACTGTTACATGGTGGAAGGAGCTAGCTAGCTCTCTAGGGTCTGTTTTTATAAAGGCACTAATCCCATTCACCTAATCATCTCCCAAAGGCTCCCCCTCATAATACAGTCATGTTGGTAATTAGGTTTGAATATGTGAATTTTGGTGGGATACAACATTCAGACCATTGCAGTTGTCAATACATCAGAAATATTTCTCCTTTAAGAATTTGTTGTTTTTGTTCTAAGACAGGGTCTCTCTCCATCATTATGGCTAGAATGCAGTAGTGTCACGTTATCATAGATCACTACAACCTTAGACTCCTAGACTGAAGCAATCTTCCTGCCTCAGCCTTCCAAGCATGTGGGACTACAGGTGCACACCAGTACACCTGGCTACTTTTTGTAATTTTTGTAGAGACAAGTCTCACTTTCATTCAGGCTATTCTCAAACTTCTGACCTCAAGTGATCCTCCTACCTGGGCCTCCCAGAGTGTTAAGATTATAGGCCTGGTAAGCCACTGCACCCAGCCTTAGAATTTGTTTAAAAGTAAATATTCTATTCAACCATTAAAAAGATGGAGACTTTCTATCTTTTGTATTAACCTGGATAGAGTCGGAGAACATTCTGTTTAGTAAAGTATCACAAGAATAGAAAAGGAAATATTCAATGTATTCTATACTAATATGAAGCCAGTAGACAAACTAATATATGCCTTCACACAAGAAAAAAAATCAGTTTAATTCAAGTTGGAGGGAGGGAGAAGAAGAGAGGAGAGAAGAAAATTGGTGCACTCTCACCTAATACTTAGTTCTGTGTCACTTTGTGTAGAATTTTAACTTCTTTTACCATCTGTCCTTTATTCAACAGATGTATTATTGCATTTTTGAATGTATTCATCTAAACCACCTTAGAATTATTTAGAAATTAAGTACTTTAGATTTATTTTGTCCTTGTGTTAATTATAATTTTTCTTTCATAAGTTAGAAAGATGATAAAAATATACTACTAGATTATGATCTTTGATTTTTAAAAGAGTAAATTAAAATTTTCTGTTTAGGTCATTGAGTTGGAAAATCGACTAAAATCTTTTGAGAAAAGGTCAAGAAGATTAAAAGAAGGGAATAAAAAATTAATGAAAGAAAATTATTTCCTGAAATCTCTCTTAAAGGAGCAGCAAGAAGATGCAGAGACCAGAGAAAAAGAGCTAGAACAGCTAGTAAAGGAAAGTAAAGATGTAGAAAAAGAAAAAACTGAACTTCAAGTAAAAATCATTGAGCTGGAGAAAGAAGTCACTTCCTTACGGAGACAAGTGGCAGAAGCTAATGCATTGAGAAATGAAAATGAAGAGCTCGTGAACCCAGTAGGGAAATTGCACCACTTAGCAGACAAAGCTAAATCTGAGATGGCCACCATGCAAGTGAGATCTGGACAGTCTGATTGTAAGACAACCACTACCAAGGTTAAATTTAAAGCTGCCAAGAAAAAGTGCTCTGTGGGTCGTCGCTACACTATTCTCAATCACTCCATCAAGGTTATGAGCAATGTATTTGAGAACCTCAGCAAGGATGGCTGGGAGGATGTGAGTGAAAGCAGGTAGGGCTCTCATTAACTTAGCTCTGTGGTGGGGACACTGTGCATATGTAAAGCACTAGCAAATGGAGATTGAATTTCAACTACTGTTGATTTGGTATTCAGAAAAAATACTGTCAGATCCTTTGAAATATCTTGGGAGGTCTTGTTCTGAGCTTATTGACTGAAATTTGCATGCAAAATTAGCCACAACTGCATGAGTATTTGAATAGGTGCCAGGAAACCCAAAAGAAGGCAATGCTTGATTTCTTCCAGTGATGCTATTTTCATGCAGTCATGAGGCTTGAAATTGACAGTTTGGCAGGTTGATTTAATTTGCTGGCCCTTTGCATATTCACCACTGACAGCTAAGGATTCCCAGGCAGGCCTACTAAGTCGGTTTAGTTATCTTGTGACATGCCAACCTGGGAGGAGAAACATTTTTCCCCCTTAATTTAGTTAGATAAATTTTGAATGACCCATTTCAGCTTGTTACCAGATGTCTACAAGCTGCTTAACATCCTTTAAATTAAGAACCATCTTCACTAATTATTTCATGTATGTATTATGCAAAGTCATTGTACTATCTTTAATTGAATGGTGGTTAAAAATTAGTTCTTTAAAGTTATAGCTCTGCAGACTCTTAGTCTGAAGTTATATACCCCTAGTGAATAGCAACAGGAGAATACTAAAAATCTGTAATATTTTTCTCTTACTTCGGGCTATACATTCATATATGCACTTTAAGCTTGTCAGCAAAACCACAAAGGCAAATGAATGATAAATCACCTCTTTTTTATATCTAGACAATAAGAAAGTTCAGTGTTGCCAGAAATGCTAACAAATTGTTTAATTTGCCATAATTTAAAAAATTCTACTTTGTTTTACATTGACACATTTCCTCTTATTTTCCCTCAATTTTTTTTTTTTTTTTTTTTTTTTTGTAGAGACAGAGTCACACTTTATTGCCCTCGGTAGAGTGCTGTGGGGTCACACAGCTCACAGCAACCTCCAACTCCTGGGCTTAGGTGATTCTCTTGCCTCAGCCTCCTGAGTAGCTGGGACCACAGGCACCGACCACAACGCCCGGCTATTTTTTTGTTGCAGTTCAGCAAGGGCCGGGTTTGAACCCACCACCCTTGGTATATGGGGCCAGCGCCTTACTGACTGAGCCACAGGCGCTGCCCTTAGTTTGGTTTTATAAACCCTAATAGTGGTTCCGTTTTAGATTTGGGATGCCTCTGAGTAGTTTTCGTAATCACAGTCATAGACCTGAAAAGTATCTTAAAACATGGTTCCCAAATTTGTTTGCAATTTAGAATCACCTGGAGGTCTTAGGTCTTATAATCATTAGAACTCTCAGGCCACACCCTAGACTAATTAAATTATAACCTTTAGGTTGGGCTACATCCTTCAGTATTTTTTTGAAACTTCCCAGCTGAATCTGTGGTGCCAACAACTTTGAAAAGCACTGTCTTAAATTATCATCAGATCAAGCCTCTGATCCTCAGGCAGTTATAAAAACTTAAAAAACAAATTTATAATGGGAAGGCAGAAGGATAAAATCTGCATTTCTACTTCTGTTACCCAGGTTCTTTTTCCCTCTTCTCAAAAGCAATTAGAGATAAAAGCCTCCTTAACTTAAAACCCACTAAGCATTTATCTGTATATTCAAGAAAATTCTAGTTTCAGTCAGTAATTATATCTCGGGCACTTGGTACTTGATATAATACCACACTATTCATAAAATAGCAGTACAGTTTATGTGTGAGTACGTGTGTATAAATAAATATCTGAAATTTAGTAAAACATTTCCATCATTAGTACATATGCACATGGACACATGTTTTTGGAGGTGTATCATATAATATCTCTTAAAATATAAGATTGTCATTTAAGTTATTTAGCTGTGACACTTTTACACTGTGATAAGTGTTAGATTTCCTGCCTGCCTGAACAGTCTCATGAATCACTCAATTACAATAACATTCTGAAACAATTAGAAATCCTGAAGTGGAACTTCAGAAACTTCAGTAGATTATATTTCTTTTTATCTTTTCATAGTCTGAAATACAAGAAAGTTACTTGGATACCAAGAAAAATTAGAAGTTATAAAAATGGTATATACATAATTTAGTATATGTAAGATACTGTATTATATAATTATTACCCTGTTAATATTTATTTCCCATAGTTGACTAGTACTTACAAGAGGATGACCATTCAGTGATAGGTGGTAATCAGGAGGAGTGGTTTATACCTTCAAGAAGAAAAACAGAATTTCAGTATCCCTGGCAAATTAAAGAAAGTCAAGTTTGTAAGGAAAAATGGCGGAATAAATTTATTAAGCAGTTTATGCCAGTGTTCCCAAACCCTTTTGGCACTGGGGACTGGTTTTAAGGAAGATAATTTTTCCACAAACAGGGTGGATGGAAATTAGATCCTTAAAAGGAGCTGACAACCTATATCCCTCCCCTATACAGTTTATAGTAGTGTTCCCACTCCATGAGAATCTGATGCCACCACTAAGGTGACAGAAGGCAAAGCTCAGGTGGTGATGCCAGTGATGGGGAGAGGCTGTAAATAGAGATGAAGCTTCCCTTGCTGGACTGCTGCTTACCTCCTGCTGTGCAGCTTGGTTTACAGCAGGCTACTAACTGGTATAGGTCCACTGAACCTGGGGATTGGGAACTACAGTATTATGCCATTCCATAATATGCCATATTTTGAGCTGAAGGCAATTGAGAAAAAGTAGGTTAAAAAATAGCCATTCTGCCCTGCCCCTAAAAACAGGACATAAATCTATAACTGTGTTCCTTTCCCCCTCTCTACCAAGAAGAGACAGAAGTTAATCACAGGTACTTTAGAGCATAATCAGCCTGGAGATGGCACCAGAGAAATCTCCATAACAAATGTCACTATCTATTCTTCCTCTACTACTTAGTTTCCCACATATTTGCAGAACAGAGCAGGTATGTGAAGCCTCTCAAAAGCATGACAAGAACCTTATAATAGACACATAAGGCTACATCCTTTCTGTTAACAACTATTTTCCATTAAAAATGCTGGTTCTGGCTGGGCTTGGTGGCTCACTCTTATAGTCTTGGCCCTGTGGTATGCCAAGGCAGTAGGATGACTTGAGCCCAGGAGTCTGAGAATAGCCTGGGCAACACAGTCAGACTCTGTCTCTACAAAAAATAAAAAATTAGCTAGGTATGATGGCATGTGCCTGTAGTCCCAACTACTGGGGAGGCTGAGCCAGGAGGATCACTTGAACTGGGAGTTGAAAGTTGCTGTGAGCTCTGATTACACTATTGCATTCCAGACTAGATGACAGAGTGAGATCCTGTCTCCAAAACAAAACATAATAAAACAAAAATGCTAGTATTATTAGAAGTGACTGCAGCAATGGTCTCCATAAGTCTCCCAGCAATATAAAACAAATAGGAGAGCATAACCAAAACTCAAGAAAAGGATTGTGTCTGCTGTACATCTAGGTGACAACCCCAAATGTGAATAAGTGGAGACAAACACCAATAGCTATAAGACTTACATGGTATCTGGAGAGAGAAAATTGATGTTTGATGTTCTGAGAACATAAAAATATGAAGTCTCTAAAGAGACATTGACTAGAAAACACAGCAAGCCAATCGAAGAATGACAACTCGAACTAGGAGGAGATTGTTTAGGTTCTACTTTGCAAGTGAATGTCGGGGAACCATTATAATGTCCAGCATGCTGAAACATAGCATATTTTCTATGAACTACCTATGCCAAAAAAACCAACACTTCTGTACTGAACCAAGCCTAGTTTTCTTCTAGTATTTTTATAGTTTCAGGTCTTACAGATAAGTCTTTAATTCATCTTGAGTTGATTTTTGTATATGGTGAGAGATAGGGGTCTAGTTTCATTCTTCTGCTCATGGCAATCTGATTTGCCCAGCACCATTTATTGAAAAGGGTGGAAGAAACATTTCGTGGCAAAGGATATATGACAGTCTTGGAAATCCCTAGTCTTACCGCTGACTTTGTAGGATAGTGGATGATCAGGCTTAGTTACAGCATGAGCTAGGGTATATACCTAATTTTAGCTTATGATTTCATTTTTAATAATGCATAGATCCAGGAATAAAGCCTTGTAGGTTGGAGTGGCCCCTATAACTGTTTAACCAAATAAACCTTACTAGAGTAATTTTTGGTTCTTATTGCTAAGACCTTGGGCTTGGTAGATTTGAAGGTTTTCATGTGCAAGGTAGAAAAGCTGTCCATAAGAACACAGTTATGGTCTATAGAAGTGGAGCTCAGATTGTACCCTGGCCATTTGGGGTTCCTCATGTTATTGAACTAACAAGTATAAAAGGGAGCTACTGTATTAGTCAGAGCAATTATTTTAATCACTAAGTAAAATTAGGAGGACCATGTCTGGAAACCAGAAGGTTCATTATGTACCTATAAATTCTTTTATACTTATTAGTTTTGTCTCTACTGCCTTTGGTAGCAAAGATTGAAAATGTTGAAGTTGTCCATATTCATTGTTTCCAATTCCTTTAATCCCCTCATCATACCTCTAAAACCATTCTTTTCAAGGGCTTCACCACATTGCCAAATCCAAAGTCAGTTCTTACTCTGATCTTAATTGACCTGTCAGCAGTATTTGACACTGATTTCTACCTCCTCTTATTATGGTTCACCATATTATACTCTATTTATTCTTTTTCTCACTGATATTCAGCCTCGATGTCATTTGTTGGTTTTATTTTTTTTCCCCCCCTCCTATCTCTTAGTTTTCAAGGGCTTAGTCATTGGACATTGCCTTAGTCCATTTTGTGTTGTTTTAACAGCATAAAGAATACCACAGAATGGGTAATTTACAGTGAAAAGAAATGTATTTCTTACAGTGGTAAAGGCTGGGAAATCCAAGGTTGAGGAGTCCACACCTGGTGACGCCTTCTTGCTGAATCATCCCATAGCAGAAGGCAGAAGGACAGGAGAGCGATGGGAGGCTGAACTCACTTTTATAACAAATCCATTCTCTCAGGAACTAACCCACTTCAGTGATGACATTATTCCTTCCATGAGGGCAGAGCCCTAATGAGCTAATCACCTCTTCATAGGCTTCACCTCTCAACACATTTGCTTTGAGGATGTGAACAAATGAACTTTGGGGGGCACATTCAAAATAAAAGACATTTATTTGTCCCTTCAGTACTCAGTTGTGATCTCATAGTATGTATTGACACCAATGTTTAAATCTTTAATTGCCACCCAAACTGTACATGTCCAGTCTATACCTCTTGAAGTTTAGACTTGCAAGTTAACTGTCAACTTAATGCCTATCAGGTATCTAACAGCCTAGTGTTTACTGCTGAGCAAAACCTGGCTCAGCTGCTATCTTTCCTTTCCTAACTAACAGTATTTCCACCCTTAAGTTGCTGTGACCCACAATTTGATATTATCCTTGATTCCAGTCTTTCTTTCTTTCTCTCACCACGTCCAGTTGATCAGGAAATACTGACGCATTTCTTCCAAAAATATCCAGAATCTGCCATTTTTCACCACTTCTATTGCTATCACCCTTATCATATATGCATCATTGTTAGATACCTACATTACTAAAAGAAGTTTTCTAACCTGCTTTCAGCATTGTGTTTAGTCTCAATTACTATGTTTTACCTACACTGCAGTGCTTACCCTTCCCTGCAGACAGGAACTTCTACTTCAGGGATTTTAGCCTGATAGTGCCTTCTGCCTGGAATGTATTTCCCCAGATACCACACAGCTAACTTCCTTTTCTCTAATTCTTTTCTCCAATATTATAATAATAAAGGTCAATCTAGTCAAATTGCATTCTGTCCCAATTTCACCTCCTTTATTATGGGTTCCTTCCTGTTACCCTGCTCGTTTTTTTCTAATGGCACCTATTACTTTATAACATGATCCATAATATTTCAAATGTATTGTGCTTATCATTTATTGTTTCCCCTGGCTAGACTGTAAACTTCAAGAAGGGATGGACATTTGAAGAATTTGTTCATCAATGTATCTCATATGCATAGGACATAGTAGACATTCAGTAAAAAATTTTTTAAACAACATATGGAATGAAGAATTAAAAGGAGAATGACACACTCTGTCCCTTCTCCCAAGATACTCCCCAGAAGGACCTCTTTACTCAATTTTAAACATTTTCTTCAAGAGTTTTTCGCAACTAAATATGAATCATATGCCACTTTTCGTATCATTGTAGAAGTTGCATATTGAATTACTGCTAAGTTTTGGGCAAACAAAAAAGTAGAGTAGAACACAAAGGGAGGTAAACAATAATAATAGAACACCTAAGAAAATAGATTACAGTATTTTGATCCAGAAATACTGAATTTCAGAATATTGAAATAACTTGCAGATTAGATCAATGGCCCTTAATATTTTGAAGGAGAACCCAGGTGGAATAGGAATATGAGAGACAGAGAAATATATTTCTGCTATTCAAAAACAGGAAGAATGGTAATTTTCCAGTTGGTGTTACTGAAATAAATCCTAAAGAAGGCTGTAGCACATTATGAAAAATAGTTTGTGAATGTTTCTTAAGAGAAGCAGCGATTTTTCAAAGCCAGCATGGGTTCTTCAAGGGAGATTCTTATCAGATTAATCTATATCTTTGTTAAAACATGATTATACTAAATATAGTCCATCTGAATTCCACCAAAGTATGTTTATCAAATTTGTGTATAAGATGACATTGAAAGGGATGGAAAATACATTTCAAAATAGAATCAAGATTCCCAAAGATCTCACAACAGACTGGGAAGATAGACACAAGACTAAGAGTAGTTTACCTGACTGTACTATAAAATACCAATTGCTCGACTTATACAATGAGAGAAATAAGTAGCTTTACAATAGTCTATATAGAAATATTTTAGGATGTTTTGTTAAATATTGTGTGAATATATAGTGTCATGTATATGCCAGAAAAGCTAATACAATTTTGGTCTGCATCTACCTGTGGTTCTACCTGCCTCTCACAGTGTATGTATAATACGAAATTGAATTCTAGACACAATGTTCCATCATGGTAAGTGGGAATATCTTCAAGAATGACCAGGGAAGTAAAGCATCGCATTTCAGAAGCACAAATATTAGGAATATTTGAACAGGCTAGGAATGGCTTAAACAGTATATGATCATGTCCCAGTAGTTAAAAGATAGCCTGTGTGGAAAGGGACTGATTTATATGTTCTACACAACCTGAACTTCTAATCTCTCTTCCTTGCTTAATTTTCTGTCCTTAACACGTAGCTATTAATAACATACCATATATTTTACTTATTTCTTATTCTTATTTGTTTCCTGGCCCTCTACTTCCAGCCTTTTACTAGGATAAAAGGGCAGGAATTTTTCTTTTCACTTTATCTACCATAACCTTATTCTTTATGCCCATGAAAATGCTTGCCCCTTAGTTGGTGCTTAACAAATATTTTAGTGAGTGGCAAATAGCCTTAAGGTATGAAACTTAGTGGATGAAAGCATCAGAGATTCAAATTTTAAACTTGTTAAAACTATCAAACCTTTCCTGCATGGCCAGGAAAGTAGTGCGTATTCCAACCCTGGAAGTATTAAAGCATGTGCTTCCTGAGTTAGCACTTGGTACAAATGCTGTAGAAGTGATGCTAGTAGGGATTTCATACTAGATAATCTATTTTCTTGATGGGATTCTATAATTGTATAAAACATACTTAAACTAACTTTTCCTTTTCACATGGAGAAGGAATGAATGCCAAAATTAAACTTATAGCTTCATATACAAGATATATATGCTGTAATATCATTTGGTCTTGAACTTTAAAAAAGAAGTACATGTAACAACATTTATTCCCTGTTTTTTATGCCCTCGCTTTTTTCTAAAAGCAGTGATTCTGAAGCACAAACCTCTCAAAATTTGGGAACAATTATTATAGAAACATCCCAGAAAGTAAGCCCTATAGAAGATGGAAGAGACCAGAAAGAAAGTGATCAAACAGAAGACAGTCAAACACAAGGAAAAGAAATAGTACAAACAGGCTCAAATATAAATGGCGAAACCCCAAAGGTATGTGACACAATTTTGCCTAATTGTAAACAATGTTCTTAATTTTATCTTATATTTCATAACTTAAAATCAATAAATCTTGTCAGTGATTTAATTTGAATCCCTAAAAATTAAGTTGTCTTTGAAGTGTATAGTAAAAATGTTCACTTTTTAATAATTTTCATCTACCATATGGTGGGACTTTTGCATAGATGAAAATGGAAATAAATGCTAGTCTCACAAATATAAATCTGATGGTATTTATAATAAGAAAATAATACAGGTGATAAAAAAACTCATTATTGTTTTCAGATATATAAAATTATCCACGTGAAGAAACTTTTGTTGTTTTTTTTTTTTTTTTTTTTTTTTTTTTTGAGACAGAGTCTCACTATGTTGCCCTCAGTATAGTGCCATGGTGTCACAGCTCAGAGCAACCTCAAACTCTTAGACTTAAGTGATTCTCTTTCCTCAGCCTCTCAAGTAGCTGGGACTATAGGCATCTGCCACAATGCCCAGCTATTTTCTTGTTGCAGTTGTCATTGTTGTTTAGGTGGCCCGGACTGGGCTCGAACCCGCCATCCTCGGTGCATGTGGCTGGCACCGTTACCACTGTGCTACAGGTGCTAAGCCGAAACTTCTGTTTTTATCTGAGCTTTGGTAGCAATAAAGTGATTTAGTCTTTCTGAATCTTTGAATTATTTATACCTTACTTAAGGCATTTTAAATTTTGAAAAACTGATTTTCTAATACAACTTAATTCTGTAGTTCCTACCATTAATACATTATAAAATATAAAAATTTACCTATTCAGCATAAATCAGTGAAAAATCTGAAGAAAGATCATTTTATTTTGTTGGAAAACAGGTTGTCTTTGAATTAACCTGTAGAATTATTTTAAAACATAATTCAGAAAGAGTAATTTTTTGAGACCTTGCCAGAACTTTGGAGGGAAAAGTTCAAGGATTACAAAGGTCTATTTTAGTTACTAACAACTGTATGCTAAGAGCCTGCTGATTGATTTATTGATAAATTGATAAGTAGCTTTTATAGAAATTACCTATTTTGCTATATATTATTTGGTTGGGAATTTCCTTTAGTTATAGATATTTATGTGCAGCTTAATGGGTTTGTAAATAAAAATTACTCAGAACTTCATTCATATAACAATAGGGTACATTATAAACTACTTTGATTTGATCTATTCATAGTTTGGGTAGTTAGAAAATGAATGTTGACCAAAGTGTGGGAAGTGTGTTTGGAAAACACTTCTAGGTAACTCCAAATATATTCATTATCCTGACTTTAGCCTAATGACTTCCCTCCCTTTCTTCATAATTTTACTCTCCTTAACATTATGGTTTTGAACTTTGTGGTATCTATCATTGGCTGTTTTAAATTGCATGTGAACTTTTTATGGACACCCTGTGGAGTATGTCTTTTGTGTCTACCTCTTTTGTTGAATATTATTAGTTCATTGACTTTCATTGTTATAGATACATTGTCTGAATATCTATAATTTATCCTTTCTGCTGTTGAAATTGTGGTTGCTTCAGTTTGATTTCTTGCATATAATGCTGCAATGAATATTCTTGTACATGTCTGGGCATTTTTGTAATAAAAATCTAGCAGTGGAATTACGATACCGTAACTTAAGCATTTCTAAGATTTTAGTTGATAGTGCTGTTTTCCAAAGTGCTGTACTACTAGACTGTGGAAATTTCTACTGCTCTTCATCAACACTTAGAATGAAAGTCTTTCTCTTTTCAGCCACTTTTGTGTGTATGTTGAGTTGACCAGGTAGGTACCTCAGGACTCAAGGAACAACATGGTGGTGAGTTCTCTGGGTCTTATTTTTGCTTCATATATCCTGGCCTAGATCCTAGATAAATAAGCAACCTGGAAACCCCAGTAGGTCAGATGATAATGAGCCCCCAATAAAATTCTGCTCTTTCTAGCCAAAGGTTCATGAAAAAGCCAGCCTACCACGAAAGAAAAGTTTATACAATAACTGTCCTCCAGCTAGTCACCACAGAAAAAAATTGCAACCCCATTTGTATCCCCTTCAGTAAAGAGCTAGTAGGCACCTAGCCTTTTACTTTCACATGGCTGTAAGGAAGCGTCTCTCAGTTCCTCCTTCCACCAGAGTGGTGTCAGAGAAGACAAAGTGGGGAGCTAATGGTAATGACTCCTCCTCATTGGAGACCACATAGGAGGACTGGATATCCATCTCCATTCAGCTAAAGAGGTACAACTTTCCCTTCCTATTAGAGCAATTTCAAAAGCCAAATGCATAGATAGGGCATTTCATTATCCCCCATTCCCAGTGAGCCCTGACCTGTTCCCCTTGGTGTTAATGGAGGACAAGTCGGGAGCACCAATGAAGTCCCCGTCCTTCATCTCCCCATGATGGTATCAGCACAGGCCTATTGGGGAGCCTGACATTCCCACTCCCACCAAACATGATAAGGTGACTGCCTCTAACGAAGTTGTCAATAGTGACTGGACTTGGACACCCAACTAGCAGTAATTAGATGGTGTGCCTCTTTCCACCAGTGTGGTGTCAGAGAAGATCTGTTCAAATAAGATGTAAATAAGATCCAAAGTCTCAAAACCCCAATGTTTAGGATACAATTTAAACTCTCACATGTCATACCAAGAACCAGGTAACCTTAATTTGAATGAGAAAAGATAGGTCAACAAAAGCCAAAAGCAAGAGTTACAGTCATTCCCCAACTAAACAATGGTTGACCAATGGTTGACATAAGATATTTTCATCTTTGTGATGGAATGAAAGCACCATGCTTTCAGTAGAAACCTTACTTTGCATACTTAAATTTCTCAGTTTAGCAGTTTCTTAAAAAACAAGCAACCATTCTGTTTTTCACTTCAGCACAGCTTTCAATAAATTACATGAGACATTCAACACTTTATTATAAAATAAGCTTTATGTTAGGTGATTTTGCTGGACTATAGGCTAACATAAGTTTTTTCTAAGCATATTTAAGGTACTCTAGGCTAAACTATGAAGTTTGATAGATTAGGTGATTATTAAATGCATTTTTTACCTACAATTATTTTCAACTTAACAGTGGTTTTTAATGCCATGACATGTTGAGCATAATTTGTATATGACAAACATTTTAAAGTAGCTGCCATAAAAATGCTTCTACAAGCAATTATGGAAAGATCTAAAACAAAAGAAAAAAGAGAACATCTCAAAAAAGAAATAAAAAGCCTCATCAAAGAAATAGAAGTTATAAAAAATATCTAAATGAAAATTTTGGAAACAAAAATAACTTTATATTTGCCTCAAAGATGGTGTCATCAGTCTTCATCACTCAAAATTGATTCTGATATCAAGATTGATGATATCATGCAACCACCAGTACGGGAGGAAAGATTTATTATTCACATAATAGAACAGAGAATCTGCAAACAGATGCACCACAGTGCATCAGTTGATGCATGAAGTATGAACAGTGACTTTTGACAAAGGTGCAAAAGCAGTTCAATAAAAGAAGTATAGTCTTTTCAACAACTGGTGGATTGGCTTTGGTTGACCCAAGGCAAAAAAAAAAAAAAAAAAAAAACCCTATACTTAAACTTTACACCTTATGCAAAAATTAACTTGTGGTAGATCATGTGTAAATGTAAAAATTAAATTATAAAACTTTTAAAAGACAACGTAAGAGAGAATGCTTAGGCCCTCTGGGCCTAGAGCTTGATGAAGAGTTTTAAGACATGATAAGAGTTTTAAGCATAATCCATGAAAGAAAACAGAGTTTTAAGACATGATAAGAGTTTTAAGCATGATCCATGAAAGAAAACATCAGTAAGTTAGACTTCGTCAGAATTAAGAATTTTTGTTCTGAAAAAGACCCTATTTGGAGGATAAAAAGATAAGCCACAGACTGAGAGAAATATTTATAATATTTACTTATCTGACAAAGATCTCATATCTTGAATATACAGGGTAGACATAAAGTTCGTGTGCAATTTAAAATAGTTGTAAGTTTAAATTGCATATGAAGTTTATGTCCAGCCTATACAAAGAACTCTGAAAACTCTAAAGTAAGAAATGAAACAATTCTATAAGAAAATAAATAAAAGACATGAGCAGACATTTCACTGAAAAGGATATATGATGACACATAAGCACATATAAAGACCCTAACCATTAGAGAAATTAGATCAAGACCATTATGTTCTATATATCTATTAAAACAGCTAAAATAAAAAATAGTGTCAATACCAAATGCTGGCAAAGATACAGAGAAACTGAATATCTCATACATTGCTTATGGGAGTATAATAAGGCTCAATACAGTACTCTGGAAAACAGTTTAGCAGTTTCTTAAAAAAGTAAACTTACCATGTAACTAGCTATCATGTACTTAGATACTTAACCCATAGGAATGTTTACCAAAAAAAATTGTACATGAATGATCATAGCAGTTTTATTTGTAATAGCTGAAAACTGAGAACAACCAAAATTGTTTTCAATAGCTAAACAATTAAATACTTACATTGCATCCATAATACAGAATACTACTCAACAAGTAAAAGGAAAAAACTGTTGTACAAAATGTCATAGCTTTGTGACCTTAAATTTCTCATCTTAAGTTGGGGACTAGGATTTCTTTCCTGACTTCGGCATTCTGTATTGCTATTTAAATGGAATTCTGGGGTAACAAGGAATTGTCAATTGTCTTACAATTTGCTGGTGACTTTGTTGGTAACTTCTTTTTCTCTCTGGATTTTGGCTTTTACTCATTACTGGACACTAGGGAATTTCCTTAATGTTTTGCCATGTTAGAAAGATATTTTAAGTGTATTTGTTTCATAGTATGTAAATTTTCTAGTTAGTACTGTAAACATAAACACAGTTTTTTTAAACTATATGTCTAGTTAATTTGATGTCAAGTCTTGTGACTAATATTGGTAATTTAATTAGAAGTTTTATATTTTTACAGTGCTTAGTATGTGACAGACACTTAGGTATTTATTGAAACCTTATAAAGCAATGAAAATTTTGAAAAATATATCTTACATGTTCTGGAGATAAGTTCAAATGAGGCATTTCAAAAATATTTTGAGAAATGCAACATTGGCAACGTTTTATAATCTCTGAAACTAATTAGTTTAAACGAAAACCCTATATTACATACAGGCTTCTAGGATACATGGTAATACACTGGTTTCATTACTTTAGGGCTGGGCCTTACATATGATATAGAATAGTTTATGTATCCACCAACAGAAAATATGTGACTCATTGTCAAAGTAACAGTGGGTCAAACTTAGTTCTTCATATCTTTTTACTATAATTATTTATTTGTTCCTTAATTGGGATCTTTGAAAAAGTTCTCTTTTCATTA
>CAUYRH010009355.1:0-35143 GCA_963574655.1 Perodicticus potto | reverse complement strand
TAGATGCCCAGTAGTGGGATTTCAGGATCAAATGGGACATCTAGCTTGAATTCTTTGACAGTTCTCCATACTTCCTTTCAAAAAGATTGTATTAGTTTGCAGTCCCACCAGCAGTGTAAAAGTGTTCCCTTCTCTCCACATCCACACAGCACCTTCAGTTTTGAGATTTTGTGATGTGGGCCATTCTCACTGGGGTTAGATGGTACCTCAGGGTGGTTTTGATTTGCGTTTCTCTAATAATTAGGGATGATGAACATTTTTACATATGTTTGTTAGCCATTCGTCTGTCTTCTTTAGAGAAAGTTCTATTCATGTCTCTTGCCCATTGATATGTATGATTGTTGGCTTTTTTCATGTGGATTAATTTGAGTTCTCTATAGATCCTAGTTAACAAGCTTCTGTCTGATTCAAAATATGCAAATATCCTTTCCCATTGTGTAGGTTGTCTATTTGCTTTAGTTGTTGTCTATTTAGCTATACAGAAGCTTTTGAGTTTCATTAAGTCCCATGTGTTTATTTTTGTTGTAGTTGCAATTGCCATGGCAGTCTTCATGAAGTCTTTCCCCAGGCCGATATCTTCCAGTGTTTTTCCTATGGTTTCTTTCAGGATTTTATTGTATCATGCCTTAAATTTAAGTCCTTTACCCATCTTGAATCAATTTTTGTTAGTGGAGAAAGGTGAGGGTGCAGTTTCTGTCTTTTACATGTGGATATCCAGTTCTACAATCACCATTTATTGAATAGGAAGTCTTTCCCCCAAGGTATGTTTTTAATTGGTTTATACAAGATTAGGTGGTTGTAAGATGTTAGTTTCATTTCCTGGTTTTCTATTCGATTCCTATGTCTATGTCTCTATTTTTGTGCCAGTACCATGCTGTCTTGAGCACTATGGCTTTGTAGCCCAGCCTAAAATCCGGTAGGGTGATGCCCCCAGCTTTGTTTTTATTACTAAGAACTGCCTTAGTTACACAGGCTTTTTTCTGGTTCCATATAAAATGAAAAATCATTTTTTCCCAAATTTTGAAAGTACGATGTTTGTATCTTAATAGGGATGGCATTAAATAGGTAGATTGCTTTGGGAAGTATAGACATTTTAACATTGTTGATTCTTCCCAGTCATGAGCATGGTATGTTCTTGAATTTGTTAATATCCTCTGCTGTTTCCTTTCTTAGGATTTCATAATTTTCTTTATATAGGTCCTTCACCTCCTTTGTTAGGTATATACCTAGCTATTTCATTTTCTTCGAAGCTATGTTGAAGGGAGTTATGTCCTTAATTAGCCTCTCGACTGAAATTGAAAACAAAAGAATCATTCAGAAAATTAATGAAACAGGAGTTGGTTTGAAAAAATAAATAAAATAGATAAACCTTTGGCCAGACTATCTACAAATTGAAAAGTAAAATCTCTAGTCACCTCAATCAGAAATGATAAAGTAGAAGTTACATACAAGAGATCATCTCTGAATACTACCAGAAACTCTATGCCAAAAGTTGACAATGTGAAGGAAATGGATCAATATTTGGAATCACACCTTCTCCGTAGACTTAGCCAGGAAGAAATAGAGCTCCTGAACAGACCAATTTCAAGCACTGAGATTACAGAAACAACCAAAAAATGCCCTGGTACGGATGGCTTCACACCAGAACTCTATCAAACCTTCAAGGAAGAGCTTATTCCCATACTGCAGAAATTATTCCAAAAAAAAAATGAGGAGGAAGGAATCTTTCCCAACACGTTCTACAAAGCAAACATCACCCTGATACCAAAACCAGAAAAAGACCCAACTAAAAAGGAGAATTTCAGACCAATTTCACTCATGAATATACATGCAAAAATTCTCAACAAAATCCTAGCCAGTAGATTACAGCTTATCATTAAAAAAGTCATACATCATGATCAAGTAGGTTTCATCCCAGGGATGCAAGGCTGGTTTAACATACACAAGTCCGTAAACATTATCCACCATATTAAAACAAACACAAAGATCATATGATCCTCTCAATAGATGTAGAAAAAGCATTCGATAAAATAAGATACTAGTTAAAACCCTGAAAGGTGGCTGGATTGCATTGAGAACCAATGAGAAGATACTATTACCTGTCATATTATAAATATCTGATGCCACTTTTCAATTTTATAGTTAAGTGAAGAACAAACTAGTTGGTACCCTATTCCTAGTACATCCAAATCCTAGTTATATTCTAGATTTTATTTCTCTAGCAATGTAAACTATTTGATTCTTTAGACTTGTTAACAAGAAAAATAAAGCAACTTATAACTTTAGCCAGAGTGACCAGGGAAAGTCAAAGATTGCACAGCTTTTGCATTCTAATTATGCTATTTTGTTCTTTCATTATTTCAAGCAGATAGATATCTAAGTTATTTAATAAGGTAATCATAGAGTGGAAGCTCTGCAAGTTGACGACCCAAGGGACTGTAACAAATTCTCAATACATAGAGGTGGTCAACACAAGGAACTAGGCCTACTGGACTGATATGTCCATGTGGAGCATGTCTAGGCTGTGAAGATTAGGTCATCATTAGGAGGTGTTCAGTGTAGAGAGATGCATAACTCCCCTTTCTATGTTATGTGTTCAAGCAGAACACTCATCCAGGCTATAGCAATAAGTTCAGGACCTCTTTTGGTCCAGAATAATGCAGTTCCTGGAGGTGCCTAGAGCATGGCTTAGAAAAGAGGTGGCTAAAGCTTTGGCTGGACATAAACACTTTACCCTGTGGACTTTTAATCTTAACGTGGAGAAACTGTATACTGAGATGGTCTGGTGTAGGCTCCTATAAGAGCCTATAAGGTGTGGGGAGCAGGGAAGGGGCTCTCTCTAGCCAAGGTCTAAGGACAATTACCAGGCATAATTCAAAATGCTACAGCATATGACTAAAACAAACAAAACTCCTTAGCTACATGGACTTAAATTCAAATAGGAAGTTATACAGGAAATAACAAGTAGTTACAATGCAAACTATGTTAGATAGTGTACATTCTCAGGTGAAAAATAAAGCAGGTTGTAATTTTAGGTAGAGTAACTATGGAAGATTGAAGGATACTTTTTGAAATTATTCTTAATTACACTTTACTTCTTCATTAATTCAAATACATATGTATGTATGTATAATGTATACAAATATATACACATATATATGTATACATGCATACACACATATATATGTATCTATGTCTATATATCTATATGTATCTATCTGTATCTATATCTATATATATAGATATATAGATCTCTCTCTCTCTCACTCTCTCTCTGTCTCTCTCTCATATATATATAGACCCTCTAAAGATTGGTGGAGGTAAGTTAGTGAGGGAAAAAAAGTCTTTTTTATTGCATTAACTCTCATCTTAATACCAACTTCTGAACTTGTTTGGATAGAACAAATAAAGTATTTTTTTAACCTTCCCTTGCCCCACCCATAAACCTCATAATTTTTGTGGTCTTATCTTTACCCCCACCTCAATCATTTAATAGCCTAAATTTTGAGGTGATGTCCAACTAACTCCAGTATTTGAGATGTTTCAAAGTTGTTCCTTACGTTTAACTATCAATTCTTGTGCTGAAATTGACGACCATTTATTTCTGTTTACCAAAGAAGAAAATAGCTGGATCCTTACCATTCCGTAATTGTACATCTGATCCCCTGAGCGGTCTGGTAGAGATAAATTGCTTAATACCTCACAATTGCAGAGAGAGCCCTTCGTACTGTTTTGCTGCACTAGGCTTTTGCACAGGTGTTTAGAAGTCCCCAAAGAAGCCCCCAAATTCAAATTATTTTCGTATGATAATAGTAACGGAACTGCGCTCTGGGATGTTTGTGTGCATGTACCTGTGTGCATGTGTGTGAGTGTGTGAGTGTGTCTGTCAGTTCCTTGATGACACAATCACACCAGTATCTGTAGTACCTTATCCACTGCCTCCAATTTCACAAAAGTTAAAATGGCTTGGAAACGAATAAAACATTTGACGAAAGCTTAGAGGATTTGAAACTACTATTGAGAAGACCCAAGAAAGGATATAAACATCTGATCCTAACTGGTCAGGGACTTTACAACCTTATTCAGACATTCAGTTAGAAAAACAGATGCTGCTTGCAGAGAATGGAAAGGAGCTGAGCACTTACACGCAGCCCACGTATACTACGTGTGATTTAATTTCATTCTTCTGCCAACTCTGTGCGGTGGATGCTATCATTCCACTTATCAGAAGGATGGACTTACCGAAGGTCATCTGCCTGCCTTCCTGGTCAGTACCTACGTGTGACACTTAGATGCTCTCTTTGGATAATCTGAATGCTAAAAAAATGTCAGCAGAATATCAACTTGAGTAAATTTGGTGGAAAATAGATACAAAATGCAGACCCCTTCCCTGCCTCATATTGTATTTAGGGATTATTAAATTAACCTGTTTATACAGAAACACACTAAGACTTCTTTGGTATTATTTTCAATGAAAACTTTGTACTCCACACTTCCAGTGAAACTGTATTTGACTAAATTTGTCCAGCTGCCATCAGCCTGAATTCAAGACTGAGACTTGCTTGTGAATCAATAGCCAGTGTCAGGTCCAAATTGAATTTTGTGTCTGTTAGTTTCTTGAGTCATCACTTGATGTTTCACTGCATTGCTTAAACTAACAGAAAGGATTTTTTCCAGCTTAGCTTTTTTGTTTTTTTCCTAAAACTTTCATCACTGCACTTTAAAGCTGGTTTATTTATCATGCTCCTTTTAAAATAAGTGGTATATATCTTTCTCTTTTTAAAGTGAGAATATTGAAAAAAGAACTTCTATACTTTTGAATTCCCTGACCTCTGATGAAAAAGTATTTCTTAAGAGGCCCTGGGGATGCGTTTTAGGCTGCTGAACATAGCAGTGGCATTTGGGTAAGGGGCAAACAAAGCTATGAATGGGTTCCCTTATACTTTTTTTGCTTGTGTTATTCAAAGTTTTGTCTTACTGTTACATGATATTGATTCATTACATTATGATTTCAGAATAATGTTCCTAATATTAAATATTGAATCGTTAATGAAGAAAAAAATCAGCCAAAGTATAACAAGTCATGTTCAGGGGTAAGAGAAATGAACCACAGAGAATTTTTAAATGCATTTTCTTACATTGACCTTTTACCTTTCCTTTGCTAATCTTTCCTTTATTTTTTCCCAATGTCTGCCTATCAACCTTACAATATTAGCTCTCATCTTTTTCTTTTGCAAATGGCTTTTGTGGAGATGGAAGAATGACTAAAACCCAGATAATTAATGTCAGAGAGGAGGCAATATTTCAACAGTAGTTCTCTGCACTTTCTGTAGAAACAGAAAAGCAAATCAGCAGAAGCTTCTGTGTTCAATCACAGCCTGTAGGAGAGATGAATCTACAGTTTTTAATTTTTTTTCCAGCTTCAAACACAATAATTCCTTATTACACTACCTTATCTCACTTCTGCTATCTGCTCTTAAAGCCATTATGCTTCTATTTTTTATTTTGTTTTATTTGGTTTTTGTTTTTAGAATTACCTTATTTACAGATGCACATAGATATTTGCTTTCTTTTGAGCTAAGAAGTAATAATTTCTTAGAAATATCTAAGAAAATTATAAGTGTTCAGACATAACAGGAATATTTTTAAGACAGATTCAAATTCCTTTCCACTCAGCTTATTATCTTAGTTTTGGTGGTCTGAATTTCAAAGAAGCAATAACTATTAAAAAGCCATTCATTGTCATAAAATAAATCTTGATCTCATTTTATGCTTTATAAAAGTTAAGTGGACTTCATTTATTATTATATTGATTCAATATTCCATTTAACATTAGAAAAATATGAATGGACCAAGCATGCTGTTAGTGTTTAAATTCAAATGTTTGAAATGTACAAAGAATAATTCATCATCAATAGAGGACCCAATTCTGTATTGCCTATATAGAAGTACTATAAGATAATAATTCTTCGGGGTGGGGACTATGATATTTGCACTTATTTTGTATAATGTTACTAATAACAGAATAAGTTCAAACTAATTTTAATTCATTGCATTCATTTAAAGATAAATTATTTGCTGGATTTGAGTGATCAAAAGATTCTGTTATTAGGTAAATAGTACAAATAGAAAGAATCACATTATTTTATTAAGAGCCTTTAATATTTTTTTAAATGAGTGGGCAAATTTTCCTCTGTTAGGAGACACATTTGTGTTATAACTATTTTCCTGTGGATGGTCAGCTAAAGGGGCAACAAATATATCAAATCTAGCTTTTCATTTTTGTCTTATAATTCAATTAATGTAAACATGGACCAATCTAGGATGCCCTTAGAGCCTCAAACGTATTTGACCATGACCCTGTATCTTGGCGTGAGATTCAGTGGGAGAAAGGGAGGGATAATTTATAATTGTACAATGGAGAACCAGGTGATGGCTTCATGCAAATATTCCATTTTTAGACTTTCATGTCTGAAATTATTTTTACTATCAGCAACTACTTTTCCAACATGGAAGAGGGAGAGAGGGAGAGAGAGAGAGAGAGAGAGAGAGAGAGAGATAGGTGGATAGAAGACTTTCTTTCTAGACTTCTGTTTCTAAGAGAAACTTGGTGGTAAGCCTAGTCCATGGGCTTTCCCAGCTATAATTCCTGGCCCTGAAGGGTTATATTCTCTTTCAAATTCATTAAGCCAAAATGCAAACTAAAACAGTATTAAGGCCACTGAAAAATAATTAGAATATTTTTGGAAACTCAAACCATCTTGTGATGACTAAATAAATATTCAATAACTATTTATTGTGTACCTAATACAGTACTGGGTTTAGTAGGGCAGACATGAAGAAATGTGATGAAATTTCTGCCTTTTTGCCTAGACTATTTTTTTAAAAAATAAGTGAAATGTATGTGACCAATGCAAAAAGCCATGGGCAGAGAGGGGAAAATTGTGTATCGTGTCAGACATTTTGGAGGGAGTTTTCCACAATATTCCATAGATGCTGAATATCCTAGATTCATCCAGATTTTCCTTTCAGAAAGTGGGGAGAGGTCATTTGGTACAGATGACCATGCAGATAAGTTCAAGTTCTGGCATGTAGAGAAACACAGACAACTTTTGTATGGTGGGATAAAGGGTATCTTTTGATTTTAATTTCTTAGATTTTTTTTTGGCTTGTTTTTAATAAATCTATTTATGACTCTCTTGTTTTTCTTTCTTGCCTTTATTTATAATGTATTTTTGTTCCAAGTTCTTCCTTTACCTTGAAGAAAGAAACATTCCCTTATTAGATGACTCAACATTTATCCTTTAGTCTTCTGAGTCATCTTTGATCCATGAATCATAGAATGTACATGGACCAGAAGGTGAGGCATTAAAGAAGTAAATGCCAGAGCCTCCAGTTTTTTCTCAAATTAGAAACCTCACCAGAGGCAATGGCAGAATATTCCTGATACTGAGATTAGCAGTAATGTGTGGTCTGAGAGATGACTTGTGACATCATTTCAGTAGCCGTTTACAGATGTCAACAACGTTGGAATTTTTGTTAATTAAAAAAGAAGTTGCAAGGAAATGTGGATAGGGAAGGGAAAAAGTCTGGCTGTAGAAGAAGGAACCTGACATTGTAGCGTGCTTCTAATGACCTTGGTATGACATTTAAGACATCAGGGAAATAGCCTAGCCTATTAACCTTTATTTAAATCTCAGGTTTAAACTCACTTAAAAACATAACCAGTTATTGGCTTGGCGCCTGTGGCTCAAGCGGCTAAGGCAGCAGTCACATACACCTGAGCTGCCAGGTTCGAATCCAGCCCGGGCCCACCAAACAACAATGACGGCTGCAACCAAAAAATAGCCGGGTGTTGTGGCAGATGCCTGTAGTCCCAGCTACTTGGGAGGCGGAGGCACGAGAATGGCTTGAGCCCAGGAATTGGAGGTTGAGGTGTGATGTCATACCACTACCCAGGGTGACAACTTGAGGCTCCATCTCAAAAATAAATAAATAAATAAATAAATAAATAAATAATAATAATCAGCTAGTATTTTTTAAACAATAGATAATATTTTAAAAAATATTTTCAGTAATAATAATACTAACAATAATCGCTATGTTTTCAGCATTTATGAGTCCTTCTAAAATTACATTTTACATGACTTTTTTTCATTTAATTCTACCAAATTCTATGAGAGAGCTACTGTTATAGTAGGAAAACTGAGGCTTAAAGAGGTTAAGTGATTTTTTTCTGAAGTTTCCAAGAAAAAAAAAAAAAAAGATCCTGGTCTCATATCCATCTTCTTTTTGCTTCTGTTAGGTGTGGAACCAGGTGTCATGTGCTCGTGTGCTGCTAGGTTCCTTATTCCTAGTCCCAAACGATGGTTACTGATACCGAGTTACTGATACCGGTTACATTTACAGAGTAAATGAGCAAAGCAAGCAGGTGCAAGTAGGCAAAGTGCCTAGGTTGATTACGGCATGGTATATCCCTGAGAAGGAAGGGTCAGCCCACTGACTGCAGGACACCTTGAATTTAACAAGATTTCTCCTTTACGCTGATTCCCTAGTTTTATGTTAAGTGGGGGTGGAATATTCATGAGTTTTCACTGAAAAGGGCAGAAAATTCCTGGAATTAGGAACTCTCCCCTTTTCCCTCCCTCTAAGGTAATTTTCAAGGGGCGCCATGGTATTTGTAAACTGTCATGGTGCTAGTAGATGTGTTTATTACCATGTTGATGAGAGTAGATGGTCTGGGGACACTGTTACCTCACTGTGGGAAAGCTCCACAGATCCTCTATTGAGGCCTTAATTACACCTCCACTTTGTGGATTCTCTGCCTCTTTCTGGTTGTCAGACCTTGAAGACCCTCTGTTGTAGAGCCAACATCTGGTTAGTACTTGAGGGCTGCTTTGACATGCCATCTGTTCTTCCTAGGGAACTCCTTCTGGTCTGTTTGTTTCTCCTAGTGGACAAAGCATTTCTTTGCGTCATCTGCCTCTCAGTGGACACCCCTAGACAAAGCTCCTATTCCCCTCCTCCTATCCCTACCAACTAGTTCCAAATACACATACGTTTTATTTTACAGCCGCCATGGGCATCAACTAAAGTTGAAGAAGGGAATAGCTCTGCTTAACATATTCCTTCTGAGGCATATTTTTGGGCTAACTTGGACATCAATTATTAATTTGGTAATTTACCCATCTCATTCTTCTATCCCACACCATTTAAATAAACTCTGCCCCCAGAAATTTCAGAGATCATAATGTCATAGCCATGGGGCATACCATCTGATAGCCTCCAGGGGGAGTTCTTTAGCTTCCCAGTCCTTTCTAGGTCTCAATATGTCATCACAATCCCTGTGCTTTATGTTCATGTCTGTAAGATCTCATTGTCCCCAGGTTTTCTGTTTCCTCCGGTGACCTATCACAAGATACTCTCTCTGTCATGTTTCCCTAGGTATCTTGTCCCTACTGCACAAAAGTTACTGTGAGAATAAGAGAGATGATGTGTGGAAAAGTATTTTTAAAATTTTAATACCCTTAACTTCCTCCTTACTAAAATAAGAAGGATTAAACTAGATACTCTCTAAAGTTCCTTCCGCTCTGTAATTCCATTATTTGTAATTTATTAACTTGCAATTCAAGTGAGGTATTTTAGTTTATTGCAGAGGCAGATTCTAGCAGGCGTTTTATAAACTGAAGGGAGAAGAGAACATCTTAAAAGGATTTCAAAAGACTCCTTACATTAAATTATTCCCAGAATGGTGCTTGCATTACAATTTTTAAAAAAGAATTCTTTTAATTGTATTCAACCCATGTGCAATAGATAATATAATTGTAGATTACTATTAAAGAAATCAGGATAGTGCTTGAAATTATATATGAAAGAGAAATTATTTCTTCTCACTATGACCTTGACCTATTACATCAATTATTTTTCCAGTTTGGCCTATAATAGGATGTTGAACCAGGACCTTTTCAGCACATCTGATCTCAAACTGGAAATTTACTATTCAAACACTCATAACTGCAGTAATTGGGATTTGAAAAAAATGTTGAACTATTTCTCCTAAAGATTGGTATTGGAGTTAGGGTTGAAATATATGGACTATTTTAATTTGATGTATGTGCACTTAAAATTATTCTATTTTCTGTGTTGACTCACATGTATAGAGAATTTTATTTCCAGTATATGCACTTGGCATTCAACTTTTCATTAATTAATGCAAATGTTGTATGAAATATTATTAGAATAGCAACATCTTATTAATCCTTCAAATCAATACTTAATTGTGTATAAGCATGCACAAAAAATACTATTAGAGTAGAATTATCTCCTTACTCCTCCAAATCAGTTCTTAAGTGTGTACAACCATGTAAGACTTTGTAAGCTATGCTTTGTCATTCTTATCCTGGTAATGTAGATACTTATTTGTATAAACATCTCTATTTCTTCCCAGTTACTAATGTTTGTTATTTACTTTTTTAAAATTATACATTGTAATGAGACACACTAATACTGTCTAATTATACTATTGATTCCTCCATACTTGTCAATGTCGTATCATGATCTGGTCAATGTAGGAAATCCATCATGATGTATTTACTATGTCTTTCTGTTGAGAATATTTGAAAGCCTCTTTTCTAGGTATTGTGTTCTATATCCTCAATTAGAATAAGGATTGTTATTTTTATTAATAGTTATAATTGAATTTTATAAGAATGACAATTATCACCTCTACAATGTGATACAGATAAAATAAAAAGTAATAGTATTTTTTTAATAATCTATGAAGATTGATCCTCTTTCTCTTTGTAACGTGACATTTAAAAAATGTCTACAGTGTCATTAAAATTATGTGTGTTACCTTATTGCTAAATGTAAGTATCATTAAGGAAACAAACAAAAAAAATTACCAAATCCAGAATAGGGAAGATAGTAATCATTTCTGTGCCTTCTAAAATCGATAGTAAGATGTTTAGGTGTTTGTTTTGTTTTCTCCCAGGAATATCTAAGGTATAACCTTGCTCTGTTTTTTTTTACAGAATCTTACTTTGTCACACTCATTAGAGTGCAGTGGCATCGAGTTCACAGTAACCTCTAACATATGCCTCAGTTTTTCTATTTTTAGAAAAAACTCCTGGGTCAGCTTTTCTATTTTTAGTAGAGATTGGATCTTGCTCTTGCTCAGGTTCCAACTTCAGAGCTCATGCAATGCACCTGCCCCATTCTTCTAAAACACTCTGATTGAGCTGAGTACAGCAGTGAGCCACTGCATCCAAGCCATTAGCTCTGTTTTTAATATGAACTATATATGTAGAACTTTGTGGTGACATTTCTTCTTTGGAAGAAATAATAATAACTATTTTTGAACATATATAGCATGTGTTTCCAATATTCTAAGTTTTTCAAAATAAACAATTACATAAATTTGAATGTGAGGACCTCAAAGTAAAGAAGACACAAGTACATTACCAAGGTCACACACCTAATGAAGGGCAGAGCTACTCTTCAGACCCAGATCAACCCAAGTTCAAAGTTCAAGTTCTTTCTATATCCTACAGTAAATGCCTTTCTGATTTCAATGATTAGAATTGATAGTTTTGGGTATCAGTAGATTCCATTACCTTCTCTTTCTCTAACTTTTGAAGTTGAGTTGTCTTAGTTATAATTGAGTTTATCTTCATTCCTTTGGGCTTACAAATACAAATAAATTGTTGTAGTGGAAAATTACAGTGAGAATGGACTGCTAAATCAACTTCACTCAAATTCTAACTTTTCTTTTGCATTTGCTCGCAGAAGTTGGATAAATGAGAAATCTCTAAAACCCACATTATGGCCACAGTTTCAGATCAATTTTATGACCTTGAACAAGTCATGTAACTTTTCAGCATTACTGTTTTGCCATCTGAAAAATTGTGATCATAATAGATAATATCTGAACACCATTACGCAAAGTTGAGTCACCTCCACAAAGCAGGCTGCGCTCTGGGAAAGACAGTTAGGGCAGTCAGTAAAATAAAAATTGTCAATAAATTTTAAAAATATTTCTTTCTAAGACATTCATTAAACATTTCCTAAACAATTATTGTTCAAGGTGTATTGCCCGTTAATTAAAATTTATTTTTTAATTACAGTCCATTTCAGCCACTGGTAACTATGTGTAATATACGAGTGACATTTTGTGCAGATTAATGCAAAACCATTAGGGAAAGTGTACTGTGCAGTGAAGATGCTGGAGGGAAACAGAAAATGCACCAGGGCACATTCTGTGTACGAGTCCCTTTCAGTTGACATCACTTTTCACTGTGAATTGTATTGGTTTTACTCTAAGTAAACATTGACTACCTTAATTGGAATATTGTGCCAGGACCTTTAGATTAGTCTCTGCCTGACAGAGGCTTTCTTAATGTTCTATGCTGCATTTCTCTTGGAGTGTCATTCAGTTAGATCTACTCTTTCCATGAATCTTGATAATTACACTTTAAGCAACATTTCGCATTTGATTTGAGGTTTTATTTTTTCAACAGACTTTTAGCAGTATTGTCAGCATTAACATATTGTTTATACTTTCTACAATTGCTCATTTAAGAGAGAAAAGCAAAACCATACGAGCAAAAGTCAGTGACAAGCTGATTAAGGGAAACTGCCTGTTTTATATTTTTCTAGTTATATTTTCTCAGTTCTCATCGTCTCAGTGTGGCTGTCGACATTATAAATGACCTAATATCCATCTGAAGATGTTGCTCGGCTTTCATTATTGTGCCTCGATAGTCTTCTGAGTGCTGACCCACAACAAAAGACAATTTGCAGCACAGTCTGTGTAATTCTAAGGATGCAATGGGAGTCTGCGGGGAGAGAAACTTTGCCTGAGCGTCACTCTCCTGAACGAAAGACAGCACAATAGAAATGACTTTCTAAATCTGTTGCCAGTGAAGGCATTACCTGGTATGAGAAGAAGTAGTAAAATATTCCATTTAAAAGTCAAGTCATATCACAACAGGGATAGGCCAAGAGAACTAAAATTATGGAGAAAAGAGGCCAGTCTTTCAGTAGAATGCTCTGTACCTCTAAGAATAGAATCCATTACAGCTATCGGCGATGGGCACAAGTCAAACAATAACTATTCTTTGGTGTTCCTTTGCTCTGAATGAACTTTCATTTTTTTTTCTAGTAGCAAGTTAAAAAAAAAATGAATATGAAACTGCCGTTAGCGGTTAGCTTTCTTAATTTCAAAATTTAATGGAAAAGATGATGAGATAAACTCTATGTGGGGGAGTCGGCCTATTCGGAGTTACAAAGAATTGCTCCATTCAGTAAGCCTCAGGGAGATGATAGCCATGATGTCCCAGTAGGACTTTTTGTCTCTCCCTGGGTTCCCAGCCCTACTACACAGCACTGTTAACTTGTCTATCTCCCAATTATTTTCTAAACAAGGCCAAATAATGCTTTCCATTTTGTGAAGCACAAATTAACTTACAGGCCTATTTCACTATTCCTTTATGCTTAACATGTTTATTTTCATGCCTCTATCCTTTTTTTCTCAATGCCTTGCTTTCTTTGTTTCTTTTTCCTTCCTACACATCTAAGCCTTTGGAAGAGCATTACTTCTATCAAAAGCTTAGACAGTCTATTTTTATTCCTTAAAGAAAACAAACTTTCCTCTATTCAGAACTACCATAACACTGCGTTTCAATCTCTCATATAACATTTTATCATTCTCTATCATACAGTGTAAAAGTGCCTTGCAATATAAATGTTTTCAATTACAAATTTTATTCATTTTATAACAATATTCTTTTTGTCATTAGCTGAATCACAAACCCAGCAATAATTTGTTATTACTTCTGATGATTGAGCTGACTGGGTAATTCTTCCTATGGTCTTTTGTGAAATTTTAGTCATATCTCATTTGAAAACCATTCAGGACAGCTCATTCCCGAGTCTGTCAGTTGGTTGGAGAACTCAGCTGAGCCCTCGGTCTACATTTGGCTTTTCTTATAGGGTGACTAATTTGTCCTGATTTGCCCAAAACATTCCCAAAATTAGCACTGAAAAAATCCCATGTTCTGGGAACTCTCACAGTTTTGGGTAAAGTGAGACGATTAGTCACCCATGGCAGCTTAGGCTTCCCACAGAGGCTGAGTTCCTTAGGACAGATTCAAAGCGCAGGTGTTCCTGGAGTGTCTTACAGAAGCTCTAAACTTTTTATCAGCTAACTTTAGCACATGACATGTCATACCTTCTGCTGCATTTTATTAGTGAAGCAGGTCACTAAGGCCAGCCTCAACTTAGGGGAAGAAAAATTAAAACCCACCTTGAGGAAGTGGCAAGATCACATTGCAGGAAAGAAACTGGCATGGGTAGTATGGTTGCTGCTGCTATCTTTGGAAAATACTCTCTCCCCAATCACATGTTACATAATCTTCCGAGGGCAAGATTTAATTCACATTTACATTGCCTCTTTCTATATATATCTTCCAGAGTAACTTGCACTTAATATATATTTTTGTTAAATGTTAAAAAATTAAGATGAGAAAAATATGTATCTTAAATTTATTCTAAATTTGTCCTAATTTCTTCTTTGGATAAAAAAAAAAAATTTACTAGCCAGGCATTGTGGTGAGCGCCTGTAGTCTGAGCTACTCGGGAGTCTGAGGCAAGAGAATCGCCTAAGGCCAGGAGTTGGAGGTTGCTGTGAGCTGTGACAACACAGCACTCTACCGAGGGTGATAAAGTAAACACCCTGTCTCTACACACACACACACACACACACACACACAAAATTACATTTGTTTTTATTTGTGTAGAAATACATTCTAATTTACGTTGTTGAAAGTAACAAATTTGGATTGAGACCAAGACAAGAAAAAAGAAAAAATTTCTTAGAGAACGTCTATGTTTCTTATTCCAAGATCAACGCTGAGCACTGTCAGGAGTCTATTAACGATTTCAGACCTTGGGCAGTGTTTTGCTAAAGTCATAGGCAGTGTTTGGAAGGGCGGTAACTAATAGCACTCTCTAGGAACCCATGTGCTCTGTTATGAGCCTATTGCTATAGGAGTCAATAAAAATAAAGTAACAAGGAAAACCACTTTGCTGTAGCATTTACCTTCACTCTTTTGGTGCCCTGTGAAAAAAGCACATTCTCAAGTTATTCACGGATCCATACTTTGATGTTCCAGCAAGACATGTCAGCCCTGTAGATGAACAGCCGTACTCTCATCTGCTTATCTTATATATGCTCCTATTTGTTTTTCTCCAAATGAACAGTAATAAATCCAAGGCTGAACAAAATTATATAAATGATATCACATGTAACTTCTCTTAAGTAAAGGATTTGTACCTAAACATTAGTCTTAATACCTTAACATAGCAATTTAGCATTTATAATAGAGATTGTGGACACCGTTACACATCTTAGATGAGTTTTTTTTCAGGAATGAGAAATGTTGTGTTTCTGCAATTTTTGCATAGAGCTGATCTTATTCTCTGCCAATATGCGGTACCACATAGATCTAATAGATTCTCAAGAAAAGTGGAGGCCACACTTTTTATCAGCTCTGATGGCTGTCTTCAGCTACGTGGACTGAAGCGCAGGAGTTCAGCTCCATTGAGTCTCAACGCAGATGCATTTTGCAGATCCACACGCTCTCTAATTGCTTTAAAATGTCAGGTGTTCCAAGTAGAAGCAACGGAGCAGAGGCATTGGAGAACTAATTGGTATCGGGACATGAAGCTTTTCCAGGTCACTGGTTTATATTAGTCTCAGGTCAGTAGTATCTAAAATTCATTCTCTTCAAGGATACCGTACTTTATAAGAAATCCGGCCTGGATACAGTACAGTTTCTGTTGCCTGGTGGGTGCACCCCAAAGCAAAAGTGCAACTGTCAACGTTTTGATGTTAAAGGTTATTCATCTTGGGAATATTTCACTTCAATATTATCACATTGCATTTTAGGAAATGAGTCTATGAGTCTTTGCTTCACAACAGCCAATGAGGGAGGCAAGCTCAAGGCTAGAAACGAGGCCAGCATCGGAGCATTCAGAGACTTCGGCAAAGAGAATATAGGGCTGTCAAACATATTACTGCTTTGTCTACTGCAATGGAGTGATTGCAAGTGAACCTGACAATGGATTTTTAAACTAGCCAGTACTTACTGCCTTGGCTTTCAAGAAGCTCATGGTCAGCATAGGATAAGTTCTTATGTCTGTGTCCTGCTCCTGGGGTGATTTTAGCTACAGAGACCTGGAGTTATTTTGACAGTTTTGATTGTTAAAAACTTTGAGATGTTTTGTCCAAGTGCAGTGGCTCACGTCTGTAATCCCAGCACTCTGAGAGGCGGAGGTGGGGAGAATCCCTTCAGTGCAGAAGGAATTTGGGAACAGCCTTACCAAGAATGAGACCATGTCTCTACTAAAAATAGAAAAATTAGGCGGACATTGTGGAGGGCACCTCAGGAGGTTGAGGCAGGAGGATTGCTTGAACCCAGGAGGCTGAAGTTGCTGTGAACTACACTGATGTCATGGCCGTCTAGTCTGGGCACCAGAGTAAGACTTTGTTTCAAATAATAATAATCATAATAAATCAATCTTCGAGAAATTTTTAACAAAACATTTGAGTCAGTGTTTCTAAGATAATAAGCTCCATGTGCAGTTTACAGGACAAAGTGGTTCAATTTTATCTTTATAACAGAGATTTTAAAAACTGCAGTAGTACAATTTTATGGGGTAACTGGAAATATCTCCTCTATATCCACTGTGGCTTCATATGTTACAACAGACATGAACATGACGCTGAGGCATCAGTTTTCTTTTCTGGAGATGTCTGTTCAGTAACCTCACTTCTATCTTGCACTTAACTTCTACTCTATATCAAATGGCATGTTGCCCTTTAAAGGTATTTCCAATGCTACAAATAAACATGTATAATAAGACAGAATAAGGTATAAAATGAGATTTAGTGGTTATCTTAAGGGTGGACAAGATTAGGTAAGATTTAACCCTGAGATTGCCTCATTTGAGCTGGCCTAATGAGATTTTTTTTGCGGCTAATAGGACACGAGGAAGGTATTTCCATTTTAGGGAACAGCAGCATCAGAGTCAATGGTGACAGAATATAGTGAATATGTTCAGGCAAATAGGGCATTTATTATTGGGACCAAGGAGTTTGTTGGCGAGTTAATTGGAAATTGTCTAAAGTAGCCCGTGCCTTATCACACACAGAGCACTTAAAATGACAGCCAGAAAATTTACTGCTGAATCCATCAAGACGGTATAAGCAATAGATGCCAATTCTGTCTTTGTTAATCAAAAAAGAAGACTTTGGGAGGGATCTTTGTTGCTTAGAGTTTCTAAAAAAGGCTAAAATTTTAGACTCAGGAATTATCAAGAACCAATTTATTTCCAAAGAGTAGAATATAGGAGCCAAAATTGTGAAAACAATAACATCACGAATTACCTGCTATTGTTGTTACAATATGCTGCAAAATTGTAAGCTATCCCTGCCCTGAAGAAGTAGAATTCTAACAATTTTTAATCTGTTTTTTAGGCCAAATGTCAAAATATGAGAAGGATATGTCCAGTTGGTATAACTGATTCTGCTGTGTTGTGATTAGTGGAAAATGGGACCACTGTTCATGGCCTTCAGAGTGAAGAGGTGATTTCAATAAAAGATTACCCTTATGAGTGCTATCAGAAAGAAATGGTGGAGTCAAGGACAGTGCTAAAGCATTACCAAGGAGCTATTAAAGGTAGATATAAAGTAAAGTTCGAAAATATTAAATATGTACTGTTCATACATACAGTACTGTTAAATATGTACTGTTCATATATATATATATATATATATATATATATATATATTTAGATATATACATAGAAAGTTTTGCTGTTGTTTTGGACAGAGTCTAACTCTGTTGTCCCAGGCTAGAGTTCTGGAACATCAGCCTAACTTATAGCAACCTCAAACGCTTGAGCTCAAATGATCCTCCTGATTAGGCCTCCCAGAGTGCTAGGATTACAGGCATGAGCCACCACTCCCAGCCCATAGATAGATCTTCAGATGGATCTTTTAAAATGTTTTACTTATCAGCATTTTATTCAATAGCTTATTTGTTAACTGTTCATTTTTGCATTTAACTTTGTTATTCTATGTATAGGGAAATCTCTTGCATAGAAATAAATATGTTTGCTACAGCAAGTCTTCTCTCAAATTAGCCTTACATGGGTTAAGGCACTTTAATTTTCATTAATACAAATTCTTAGTCCTAAGGTTACCCATATATTCAGATATTCAGTGCTTCCCAAAATATGTTGGGTGCTATAGGGGTTTAAAGAATCTTGAGTGCAGGTGAAGTTAACGATGCAAATATAATCAGATTAGAAGAGAGAATAAAACACCGACACGCTTCCAAAAGAGAATCATTACATTATGTGACAAAAATTAGCAGAATATCAAATTCTAGATTAGTGTTCGGATTTCCTTTATGTTTCATGGCTTAAAATACTATGTGAAGTAAAGTAATAAAATAGTATTTTTCTTTCTGTTCTTTCTTCCTTTTCTGGAGCATTTTTTTCAGTAGGCTTTTTGTTAAGTTCCATCCTCCTTCATCCCTCAGTCTTACACAGCTTCACATTAGAAGTCAGTTTAGACTATAAGGAGAAATATACATTCTATTTTTTGGTCATGTGACATTTGCAAGACCCTGGTTTGTGCCTTACAGACACAGAATGGTTGAATCATGCCCTGGGGATGTGAGAAGGAAAGTGGAAGTTTCTTTCCCTCGGAAGTAATCTTATGAGACATAATTTACACAAATAGGAGCCATTAGAATATATAAGCCATGGAATCATTTTTGCACAAGGTTCTCTATACTATGCATCTAACAAAAGAGCCTTATTTTGCCTGAAACTTTTATCTAAATATAGGAGAGTTTTCTAAAATTAGAGTGGACAAAAAGAAGTGGCTTCATGATATATCTTTAAGCAAATTAGATTGATGAAAAATGTAAACGTATTGATGAAAAATGTAGCATCCCTCCATACATCCAAGTCAGGATGGAGAGAAACTACCGTGCAAAAATCTGCATCTCTCCGTGTTCAGGGAAAACAAAAGTGATGCTCTCATACTGTCTCTGGAAATAAGCTAATGATATTCGCAGGAAAAGGATTTTATTAATAAAGATGACTCCAAGGCAGATTAGTATGCTGTCTTCAAAAAATAGAGCCTTGCGATAATCAGAAATCAGCCTGGTTTTGTGTCTATCGAAAGCGAATCTTTATGGCACATGGAAAAGCTGCAGCTGTTGACAGCACAATGCGATGTCTTTGCCTCCAGAGAAGCAATTCCAAAGATAGGCTTGTTGCCAGCACCGTAAGCCTGTTAACACCAGAAAGTCAGGGACAAATGAGAGGTTGGTGTAGTAATTATAGTGAGATCTCTGTGTCCGCTGAAACGTTCTTTTTGTTTGTTTTCTTTTGCTTTGTCATTCCCCAAGCCATTCAGTATACTTGGAATCTTTTTGTAAATCAGTAATCTAGGTAGATGACAGATGGTAATGCTTCTTTGGTGTTGTATTAATTGGATTATTCACTATCTGCTTAGCTGTCAAACGCTGGGCTTCTCATTGTGCTAGAAAATGTGTTGGCTTTTTTTTCCACCTATAAAGTGATGAAGATATGAAGATAGTCATGTTTTAGTTCCTGAGGCACATGTATTTTGGAAAAGATACTAACAAATAGGTTGTAAAGGGAAACAGCTATTCTAGTGTCTAACTCAGAAATTGACCGATGATGTTATAGGTGCTGAAATGTGGGAAGTATCGTCACTCCAGTACTCATTCATAAGTGATTTCCCACCACATGATCACTGCTCAAGTATCATCTGACCACCATTCGCTATAGCTTACTTTTCACTTACGTAAAATCAGTTCATATTTGGGCCAATGTAGCAGTTAGAAAAACCTTTATTTTTAATACTTTGTAAGCAATATTGGCATCTCTTGACCTTACCTCTCACCTGTCCACCTATTGGCTAATGGCTCTTTTGCCCCAGTATCTCTCACTATTCAAATACAGCAGGTGTGGGCCAGCAACCTGCACCTGTTCAGGCTAAGCAACTCCTGATCCCTTGACCCCATTCACACCTGTATTCTTTTTGGTTATTGCCTTTTCTTTCTCCTAAGTTACCATGTTCTACAATTTTTCTCTGTTGTTCTTAAAATACCAAAAACATCCAGAAGCTTCCTAAAAGCTGAGATACAGTGGGATATTTGTCAATAATATTCCTGTTATTTTGGTGAAAATACTAAATTTGAGAAATACAAGAAGAAAAGAGATTGTTTTCATTTGCATTGCTTCTTATACTCCTTTATAAGTCAAAACCCTTTTCACACGTAAATATGGATTACATTTTGTTGGTGGGGAGAACCCCAAGTTTCGATGATCTTCTTCTTTAAAAAAATCAGATAAGTGACCCAGATAAAGACACACACCAATGGGAAAACACCAGGTAAAGACACAGATATGGAGAGGGAAGGGAGCACAGTGATGACAGACGGGGATCCAAATTATGCAGCTACAAGACAAGAAACACGCAGGAATGCCAGCACCCACGAAACGCCGAGAGAGAGAGAGAGAGAGAGAGAGAGAGAGAGAGAGAGAGAATGGCCTTGCTGACACCTTGGTTTCAAATCCCTTGCCTCCAGAACACTGAAAGAATAGTTTTCATTGTTTTAAGTCAGTGACATGTGGTACCTTGTTATGAAAACACTAGAAAGCTACTATAGGGGAGTTGAAACTTTACAGACTTAGACAAATTTTCTGTTGTTTATGATTACTACTAAATAGAATTTCTCAGGCTCCAGGTACCTGAATTCAACTCCTAGGAGTTTCACGTGGAAGATGTGTACATTTCAGCAAGTTATCCACCTTAAAGTTTCAGTGATGGAGTATGTCCCTTGAAGACAAGATAATTGTCAACTAATGGCATTTTTGGAACTAAATAAGATTCGTGTTTATCCAAAAGTAGACCTACCATAATTTAACCCCGAAATTCCACCACTGGCCATTTACTCAAATGAAAAAAAAAGACATTTTATGACAGACACATTTGCACTCAAATGTTCATAGCAGCTCATTTCACAATTGCAAAGATGTGGAAACTATGTAAGTGCCTATCAACACCTGAATGGACTAATAAACGGTGGTATACCTATACCGTAGAACACTATTCTGCTATAAAAAGGATGGAGATGTTGTAACCTTTGTAACAACCAGGAAAGATGTGGAGAACATTCGCCTAAGTATCACAGCATTGTGTAAACAAGCATCCATGTACTCAGTACTAATTTGAAACCCAGCAATTAACAATCACAGACCCACACAAGAGAAAATCTCAATTAAATTCAAGAAGGAGGGGATACGTAGTATCCTACCCAATGGGTACATTGAATGTATGCATGATGCGCTCCCTACGTGTGGGACACAGCTACATCTCTGACTTTAACTTTACACGTGCAATTTATACATATAACCTGAGGTATGTACCCTCATGTTAATCTGGAATAAACAAATAAATAAAAGAGCTAGTACTTTGGTGGCGTGTGAGGAAAGGCTCTAGACATGTAAGCCCAGGAGCAAGGATAGGGATGTGACAAGAATATCCGCATTGATATTGTATATTAAAATACAAGTCAGTCTTTCTAGATGCAATAAAAAAAAATAAGAACCAGAAAGGAAAATATCTGACTAAGATTATACAATGTTGTTGAGGGCGGCGCCTGTGGCTCAGTCTGTAAGGCGTCAACCCCATATGACGAGGGTGGTGGGTTCAAAACCCGGCCCCGGCAAAACTGCAACAAAAAAATATCTGGGCATTGTGGCCGGTGCCTGTAGTCCCAGCTACTTGGGAGGCTGAGGCAAGAGAATCAGCTAAGCCCAAGAGCTGGAGGTTGCTGTGAGCTGTGTGAGGCCACGGTACTCTACGGAGGGCAACAAAGTAAGACTCTGTCTCTACAAAAAATAAATAAATAATACAATGTTGCTGACAGGATTTTCACCCTCTTGACTTTCAAACCCCGTGTTACTCCGATAAATATCTTACAAGAAATGGCAAAAGGAACTTCAGATGTGTAATTAAAATTACTAATTAGCTGACCTTAAAAGATAGAGATTTTCCTAGATCATCTTGCTGGGCCCAAAGTAATCAAAGAAGCTTTTTAAAAAGCAAAGCTTTTCCCTTAGGTGAAGACTGACAGGACAGTTCAATAGGTTTTACCTACGAGAAAGAGTGAACCCGTCACTGCTGACTTCAGTGTGGGCAGGTACACACATTAAGGAAATAGAGATCTCAGTCCTGCAAACCTGAGAAGCTGAATTCTTCCAACAATCGGAATGAACTTGGAAATAGACTTTGCTCCAATTACTCCTATTATACTACCTTAGTATTTGTTGTGTGAGATTCCACTCGTGTGGTGTTCCATTTCTGATCTATAGAACTGTGGAGATAATAAATGGATGTTGTTTTAAGCCACTAGGGCGGTGTTAATTTGTTAAGCAGAAGTAAAAATACTAATGTGTGCAACTCTACAAGGTTAGAATGAAGATTATAATTCTGATTGCCTGTACCGGTTTCTTTTTTTACTTTGTTTTCTTAATAGATGAAATCTAATTATTGTGTTGACTTTTTATGTGTTAATTAAAAATGTATATTTCTAGTAAAGCCAAATATGAAAAATTGTATATTACTTTAGCAGGCAATATTTCCAAATTGTTTTTAATTTCTTCTGCCCAATAAATTTTATGGAACCACGATTTAAATTTTAAATTATTTCAGTGCATCATAGGGGCAAAAAATCAAATGCTCTCCATTTATTGCCAGCAATTACAAGTGATAACTACAAAAAATTTAGAATCTCTTGAAATATCTATGACTTAGCCAGATATATCAATTCTGCCCATGGCAGCAATATAAAACTGTTTATAGTTGTTCACAAATAAAAACAGATTAAAAAATACATCCCTACCAATATGGGAAAAGAAATAAAGAAACTATTGTTGCAGGTCATTATTCAGTGAAGTTAATGTTGGACTTAATATGAATATACTGAAATTCTACGTGACTATTTCACTATAAGGAGATACAGATTTCAAAATCCAATAAGAAGATTTTGCCCTTAAACTTCTTTATTTCAGATTTTGTGTTTTTAACACTGAAGGTAATAATTACTCACATTCTTTCAACCTAGAATCAATGTAAAAACATAAGCAGGAGGCTACCGCTGTGGCTTACTTTTACAAGCCCTGTATTTGGGAGGCTCAAGCAGGAGAACTGCTTGAGCTCAAGAGTTGGAGACCAACCCAATCAACATAGGAGACAATGTCTCCACAAACATTAAAAAAAAAAAACAAAAAGAAAAAAATCAGTCAATTATGGTGGCAGATGCCTAAAGTCCCAGGTACTCAGAAAGCTGAAATGGGAGAATTGCTTAAGCATAGGAGTTGGAGGCTTCAGTGAACTGTGATAGTGCCATGGCACTATAGAGTTAAGACACCCTGTCTCAAAATATGAAATAAAATAAAATAAAGAAAAATAAATAAATAAAAGAAAGTAAAAGAAAAAATACAAGCAGAAAATGAAAACATGATAATACTGCACTGAACTGAAAATGTGACTTGGATTACGGAAACACGCAAAAATCTCTTACATTTCTCTGAAGTCAAACTTGGCCACTGATAAAGCTCCTCCTTCAATAATTCACTCTTCATTGCTAGAGAGAGAAATAACGTAAGATGAGGGGAATGTGGAATTTTATTCCCATTTTTTCACAAATGATAAATATTACTACTTTATGGTTGAACAACTATCCAGGGTAGAACAATATAAATGTATTTATACTAAATCTATAACATTGGCAGCATATCTAGGTGTCATGATGCTTATACATTATAGTGAATTCTAAATGTCTGAAGTAAAATTTAGTTATTATCTATTTTTTGTATTGCTGCCATACAGATATATATGTATATATATATATGCATCTCCTCATTTGCAAATAGTTCATAAAAAGCAGAATATTTGCTTTCAAATGGTGTGAGAGGTAGCCTCTTTTAGGGAAAGTGCAGAGCCTGAGGATTTCAACGTAAAATCCTAAAATGAAGTAGAGACGCTATCTGACTTGCCTGGGGTAAGATATTCCATGGTGCCATGATACCCAACACCCCAGTATTTGATTCCAAAACTTATTTCTGAGTAGCCCCAAAACTCTCTGTCTGACTCTAATTAGTTTGGATAAAAGAGAATTTTCTAGGAGAAGGTTTAATTCCTAATTTCTATGTCAGAGGAATTTTTATCTAAACCTTCCAGATGTTAATGTTCTTCTGGAATATTTGAATATCATCCAAGTGAGAGCCAGAAATGTGACATAGAAATGACAACACCATGAATCAGAAGGAACTTTGTGTATCTGGAAGGAAGAGAACATGATTCTTCTTACTCTCATATTTTCCCAAAGAAATATTTTTTAAAATTTATAGTGAGAGAAAAGGGAAGAATTCAAATATGTAGATACATATGGATGTAAACATATGTAAGTAGATAGCCCTCTAAGTTTTCTTTCTGTGTCTAAATTAGTCTAATAAATGAAGTCTAATAAAAGATCTAATGTACAAAATACTTTCTAATAAGAAAATGTGGGTAAGTACCTCTTAAATTATTGAAATGATAAATCGAATTCAGGTCTGACTTGCATATTTCCTATACAACTTTTTTGTGAGGTAATGAAAAGTGAAAAATAAAAAAAAATTAAACAAATAATCAATAGCATGGGGTTTATATTAAGGCAAAAAACCTAGCTTCCTGTTCTATTATTACTATCTAATTTTAATTTTGTGATATTATCTATATTGCTATAGTACATGACTTCTCTAGGCTTACGTTTTACATGTTTTTAAGGTAATATTTAAGTGACATTATTGATAATATGTCCCATTCTAGGCACGAATTAGTATTATGTTAGATAAAATTCTGTGCAAATGATAATGCAATACTTGAAAATTAAGTTAGCTTTCCTTGCAGCTTGACATCAAATAAAATGAGACATTTCACTCTTAATCTTACCCAAGATGCTATATTCTGTGATATTTGGCATTTTCTACTGTTTCTTAAAAGTGTCATCTTTCTGCTGGCGTATGAGTACAAGGCATAATTTATTTGACTTATATGTTATCCTTCATTGCTCTCTACATGTAATGTCCCACATGTACATTACTAGGCGGTGAATAAATTACTTCATTCAATAGACACTTTGTGAACTTATTAAAGGATCCAAGTTGTGGTATGTGCTAATAATAAAGCAATGTAAGCAACACAGAAGGGTTCCTATCATTCCTGAATGAGAGTTTCAATATATAACTAAACAAAAATAAATAAAACTACCAATAACATTAAAACAGCTCTTAGCTTTCTTATCTAATATGCATTTTTTGTCTCCTTTAGACATTACAGAAATGGGAAATACTTGATAGTCTGCTGAGAAAGGAAAGACATTCGAACAAAAGAAAAGTGCTGATGTAGAAAAGTGTAGAGGCCAGTAAAATGTTCTCTAGCACTAACTGCCGGGGTTTCCATTTTGGTTCTGTCAAATTTCGCCACTTGTTTGACTTTGGCCAACATATTTAATCTTGTAGTCTTTTAGTTTTCTTAAAATAATACAATTAATGTAAACAAGTAATAATCTGGCAGATTTCTCAATGTCTTAAGAATGTTCATTTATTTGACTTCTTCCTTTAAGAATTCTATGCACGAATCTTGTAACCCCATATATCTAAATATCTTCTCCAGATATCCACTATGATTTGGTAGAAGCAGTAGTCAGTTGTTGTGCTATGTCTAATATTCAAAACAGCTCTTGATATTTTATGGAATTTTTAAAAAATCCATAGTTATATATATTTTTAAATTTATTTAGGGTTTGCTTATTGAAATTCCATCATGATCAAGTTGTAGAGAAAAAGATCTTCCAAAAAAGGCTAAATTTATTGTATTAATATAAAATATATGATAATAATTAATAAATATTATTTTATTATTAAGCATCATAAAATCCAGACTATAAATTTTATGTGGGTCCAAATCAGAAATGAGACTTTGCTTCTGTAAGCATTCCCCAATGTGTTCTATTAAATAATAGTGACTTTGATATTATATGTCATATAGAGTAGTAGCAATGTTTCAGGGTTATGATATGCTACTTTTTAGAGATTAATTATGTAGATATTAATCTGAGCTCTTTTACAGAAAAATAATTCCTATCTATAATAAACATTTTTTCTCATTTAGCTCAAGTGATTTTATTTAATTTAATTTATTTCTGAAAATATTAACTTTATTATAGAAAACTTTTAAGGGTATATATTTTTGGATATTGTAATGCCTTGAATCTGAGTTCTTTAAACCAAAAAACTTGTTTCATCTTTTAAAAATAATTGATAATGAATTTCTGTAAAACAGTGAAGATAATATCCTGATAACCTTCTTATGTTTTAAAATTTATTTTAGCAATTAGGATAGGAAATAAATACAATGATTCTACTGAATGGATGTTGATAGTTTTGTCATACTTTATCACAGCCTTATGGAGATATAATTGACAAATAAAAGTTATATACTAAGTGTACACAGTGAAATCTTGATTTGTGAATACGGTGTGAAATAATTTCCATAATTAAGCTCATTAACAAATCTATATCCTCGAGATCTGCTCTCTTAGCCAATTTTAAGAATGCAATACATTATTATTAACTACAGTGATCATGCAATATGTTATATCTCCAGAACTTCTTTGTTTTATAACTGCAATTTTGTTGTATCCTTTGACCAACATCTTTCTATTTGACCCAACCACTGACCCCTGGTAGTGAAGAGTACATGGGGAATACTTAAAGGAAGAGTCATATCTTGATGTGCTTGCATTACTAGTAATAATGATTTTATAAGCTTGAAAACAATATTCCACTATTAGTTGTAAGTAGATTAGAAATTAGATTAGGAATAGGCTTGCAGAGAATGCACAAAGGGAAAACAGTAATAAGAGGAATTGATTTGGAAGAAATTTCCTGGCTTTGAGCACAAAGGACAAGACCTCATCATTTTGGTATTCTGAGCCTGGCTTGTGGAATATCCCCTCTACCCCACACTGCTGCTGTGCGGCAACAGGCTACAGGTCTTGTGGCCATTCGCTGCATGGGCAGGGCTGGTGCGCTGGGAGAGTGCTTTTCGGGAAGTTAAGAATGTAAAACTTTAAACTTTGTTGAACAGAGTGAGAATTGCTCTAGTCCAGATAAGGAGATGAAATATCTCTTTTCTTCTGTCACCTTAGTTTGGCCAGAAGAGTCTATCTGTCTGGACACAGGGCTTTCAGAGTATTTAAAAAATCACACCTGTGATTTATGACTGTGGGTCAGTTAGTGTTTTTTCCTTGATGGCAAGCTCCTAACTTTTTACCTTTCCTAGACTCTGTTTATGTTAAGATCACAAATACCTTAAAACAATAAAAGGTAGTAAGTAAATCCATACAATTAATGTAGTTAGTTAAATAATTAGTCTAGTTAATAGAAATGCAAGCACAGCAAGAACCATGACTGGATTGTTTGCCTTGCCTTCATGAGATTTATGATTATAACACTGATGTGTGAAATAAATACAGAGCTAGCCTGATACTTGAGATGGCATACTGGAAGCTCTTGAAGAAGGGTGCGGCGCCTCCGGAATCCTCACTGATCTTAAAATTATCTCTTTACCTTTGTCGATTATTCTCTATAACTTTCCTAATAATTTTCCATAGGTGTTGCTCATCTCACCAGACCACTAGGAAGGAGACCTATGGCATGTTGGGGCAGGTTCCCCAATATGGTAGCCCCCTTTCTACTCTGTTTTTTAATAAGTTGAGTTTTTTTGATTCCACATATAAATTAAGTCATGCTGTGTTTGTCTTTCTATGTCTGACTCATTTCACTCTGCATAAACTCCTCCAGTTTTATCATGTCACAAATGGCGGGATTTATTTCTTTTTAAAGACTCAATCATGCTACATTGTGCATGCTCATGTATATGCACGAGTATACATAGAGAAATATATATTTATATGTATGCGTGCACACACACACACATATATATACAGAGACAGAGAGAGAGGCAGAAAGAGACAATCCTTCACTTGCAATAGATCAACAGACCATTTTTAACTCTATCATGGCCTGAAATACATATGAATTCAGAAAAAAACATACCTCAGTATAGTACTTAATATATGATGTGATATACTCAACACTTTATCATAAAATAGTCTTTGTGTTAGATGAGTTTTCCCAACTGTAGGCCAATTGATATGTTCTGAGCACATTTAAGGTGAGCTAAACCAAGCTATTTTGTTTGATAGGTTAAATGTATTAAATGCACTTTTAACTTAGGAAATTTTCAACTTAAGATGTATGAGGCAGGATGATTAAGTTCCTGACCTGGTCCTAGAAAAAGAGCTAGGTCCCTGATTATCACTACAATCACCTTCAAAATATTCCCCTTGGCCATTTACTGATTGTACCTAATCAACTATTATCTTCACTATCACTTCCACCATGGTTCAAAATATCACTGTCTTTCTGGGACTTCTCTAGTATTTTAAGCGATTCTGACTTTCACTCTTGAGTCACCTACAATCTTTATACATTTTTTTTTAAATTTTCCAAACATATCACTAAAAAAAAAAAGAATTTTAAAAGCTTTCATCATAACTACTAGAGCAATTTAGATTCTAGAAAATAGGCCTTTCCATACTGAGTGCTGGCTTATTCCTCACATGTCACCTTCTAGCATTTTTTTTCTTTATTATTTTTAGTATAGCTGCATTAACTTTTCTATTCCTTAAATGTATGAAAATTGTTACTGATTTAGGTCTTTGTGCCACATTTTCTCTGTGCTGGGAAAATCTGCTCCTCAACCCCACACCAATGTCTGCCTCTGTCCTTTGTATTTTCAGAGAAACATTACTTGATGACCCACATTAAAGTATTAAATGCCTGTTCCTACTCATTACTCTTACAACATATTATTTTACCTTATCTTTGTAATCACTATTAATTTATTTTATTTAATTTGTGTGTGTGCGTGTGGGCATGGGGCATGTTGCCTATGGTTTTGATTTGTGAGACTTTCACTTTATAGATACTTTGTTTAGGACAAAAAGCTTTTGTTGGATCTTATATTTTGCCTTTACCTTACGTTCCAGAGCTGTGTTCTTCAATTCCAAATCTGAAATACCTGAGACCAAAAGACACCCTCGAGAACTACCCAGAGTTCACGTCCTTGGATTCTGGACTCACTTGTCAGTCTGCTTCCTTCCTTCCCCCCTCTTCCCACTCTTCCTATGTTTGATTTATATATAATGACTAGGTTGCACTTAGTGAGGAAAGTAGGAAAAATTATAACACATTTATTTTAACTTTTTGGAAAGAGTACACCTAATTTTCTACTGCTAATTAGTGAGTATTCTTAGGTCATTTATACAACCTTTTGTCATACAAAACAAAGATTTTTCCATGAATATTGCCATCCCACAGAAGCCAGAAGGTACCATTATATTCTGAAACATGTCTTAACTATATATTTATTTTGGTAATTCTCATCCCTGGACATTTTGAATGAAAGTTCTTGTTAAAGCACGTGCAGCACCTGCTATCTACTGTCTTAGACTCCCTGTTCCTTGAGAATGGCAACCAGATTTGCTTATACTTAGAACACCTGGTCCTAGGCCTTATATAGGAACGCTACTATCACATTTTTCTTAGTAAATGAGTTATTTGTGCTTGCTGACGATTTATCAGATTGTATAAAACACTGAACTTTTTAGATCATGTTATATTCAAAACTTCTTGTATGAAAATAATAATTGGGTACTGTAATTCCATGGTATACAGGAATCGGTTCCAGGACCTCCTGCAGATACTCAAATTTGAAGATTTTCAAGTTTCTCACATAAAATCGTATAAGATTTGTATTGTTTTATGCACATTCTCCTGCATACCTTGAATGACCTGGAGATTTCTTATAATAGTCAATACAATGTAAATTCTATTTCAATAGTTTTTATACTGTATTGTTTATAGAACGAAAACCAAGGGGGAAAAGTCCACTGTATTGTTTATAGAACGAAAACCAAGGGGGAAAAGTCCTCACATGCGCAGCATAGCCACAATTGTTTTTCCAAATATTTTCAATCTTCTATTGGTTGAAGCCACGAGTGTGGGACTCATAGATATGGAGAGCCAAAGGTATATTTAAATGGGTAGGACTTCTTTCAAATAGTTTTAGAGTATTTTGGAACTATACATGCTAAACATTATTTCTATTGCGATTGTTCTGTTTCCTATTTGGAAAGCTTGACACTGTTCTGTCCAATGTCAGACATACTTTGTGGATTCTCGTTCAGGCTTAATTAAAAACATACATTTCAGTTAGTCAGTCTAAGGCCAGAAATCTAATTATCTGTCATTGCATAGAAAACAAACTCCTGAAACAAACAGTATTGTTAGGAAGAGAATTTGATTAGCTCTTTTGTGTGCTTTACCACTACTAAAGAATTGTAATTCACAGACTTTTGTCATAAAACTTAACAAATAAATTCTTAGTATTCTAACTCAATAAATGAAAGATATTTACCTTTTTCCTTTTATATTCAAATAAATTGCTATGTTTTCCTGTAGAGGAGCATTGAATCTGATTTCAGTTTTATCAAGGTATTAGTATCTTCCTACTTCTCTGTGTTCTAGTGTTTGAAGTAGAGATGGCAATAATATCTGCCCATATTTGCTCAGTGGTAATATTGCAACTGAGGAAATTTGCCTGAAAATAATTTCTAAGTTTTTGAACTACTACACTGCCTACTTTTCCAGTGATTTGCAAATTGTTAAAATTCGAAAGTGAAGTATGCTATTGTGTCGGAAGGGAGGTCCGTTTTTAAATTGAGCTCATGGCGCCAGACTTTGTACCAGGATACCTTGCCAGAATCAAGAAATTCCTCCACAGTTAGTTCATTTATGTAATGCACGTCATTTCATTTGAGTGAGGACCATTTGTAGATAGCTGCAGAGGGAGCCCTGGGGAGAGCACACCAACACCAGGAACACATGTAAACACATCTTCATACATCCCCACTCACGGCAGACTCTCACGGTGGGGACGAGCATGTTACATCTACATAGCAAGTCAAGCCACAGCCCAGTTATTACTTCTTTTACCTACCAGTCATTTAACCTAAAAACAGATCTGATGTTTAGTGAGGAGATATAAAACAGACGTACTTGTTGCCAAGTATTGAAAACTGTTCAAACCACTTGAAAGTAGCCTTCCAAATATTGATCCCTGCTTGCCAACTTTACCACTTCCTTAAAGCTCTTCCATTTAAAACTCAGTAAGAGTTAACTCTGTGTCATCAGGAGATTTCTTCTATTGCTTCAATGCTAAGGCAGCTTCTGATCTGATAATGGTACTTCATTAACTATGTTGACACTTCCTCTTTCTTAAATCTTTTTGAAGACAGAGGACTCAAGGTTGGATTCAATTTTATTTAACCTTAAACTTCATGGATCTTGTTGAGAGAAGGGATAGAAATGGGCTAAACTTCTAAATCTGAATTTTATTGTACCTCTGGTTTCTGTTTCTTTCACTCTTTGACATCTGAATCTAGAGATCAGCTCTACTGGACTGACACAGTAAGGCTTGGCACTCTGTGTTTTCTGGTCTGCCAAAACCTCCCTGGCTTCTTATTAACTGATTCGTGTTTATCCTTTCTCCAGATTCGTAGTGCCTCTGCCTGGAAGCCTCACTGGCACCTGAGACGAGACTGGGTGGGAGCCCTCCGTGTCCTCTTATCATCATTGGCTTATACCTATAATGTTCATCCTCCCCACTGCAATGGCTGAGCTGCCCACACATGTCTCCATCTAAATTCCATCTTCCTTAGGGCAAGAATTGTGCTTTGATGAGCTCATTTCATGTAGTTCATGAAGGAATGCATAAGTGAAATCAGTGCACTGAAGTTTAGTTTATGCCACGTTCTATTCTTAACTGTTAAACACTTCATTGTGGTGAATTTCCGTGTAAGACAATGGATTGAGATGCAGAAAAAGACACTAACCTGCCCAAGGTCGCACAGCACTACTCCTTGTAGGTGAACTGGAGTATATGTGACGTTAAAGCCCTAACCTTGCTGAAATATCTCATTGCATTGTACAGATAGGTAAATCTATTCTTCCCATTAAGTCACTGGGTATTCACGGCTCACGGAGCAGGTCCTATTAATCTCTGACTTGGTTCTTTCCCTTGAACAGCTCATCTCGCGTGAACCCTAGCAACCAAGGTTTTGTGGTGGACCCTGTTATCAAATTCAAAATTCACTGAAGTTTTAAATTCTCTATGTCATTAGTTTAAAAGCCTGAGATTGCTACTTATGAAAGCTTTATGATTTTATTTTCACTTTCTTTAGCTATATGCTATATCTGTGTCATATTTTTCCTCAAAGGTTTTGCCGTCTCAAGCATTTTATGATTCCCATTATTCTCACAGAAGAATTATAAAAAGAGTGCTTTCTCCTCCCCTTAATTCAAATCGTCTTCCCCATTCGTCTCTTTAAACTGGATTTAATCTTTATTAAACTTGAAAAAAAAGGAAACAATTCTAAATTCTGTCTGGTATACCTTATGATCTCTTTTTAAAATTTTGTTATTTCCCTTATTTCTTGTCTGGATATAGCTTCTTGTCAACACTATAAAACACCCCTCACAAACTTAGGCAGAGAGATTTCCAGGTTGGAGAACAACAGGGACTTACCTTAGCAGTTCCCGGTTTAATTTCTGACTAAATCGCTTGATAATAGGATAATTGTGGGAAATTTATTTTATCTAGCTAAGCTCTAGTTCACTCATCTAGTAATGAAAACTAGAAATAATAATACTATTCAGTTCCCTGGGTTAAAGGAAGACTAAATTGAGAAACGTATGTAATTTCCTTGACAACATTTGTGAGAAATTAACAGTTATTATCCCCTTGCCTTCCTCTTTCACTTTGCAGAATTGCCTCTCTCCTTTACAATTCTCATGTGAATGCCCTTTTTTATTTTCTAAATATTTGTGAAATTGTTTCAAAATCAACATTGCAATTTAGAAGACAACAGAAGAGGAACTGTTTTGCCAAGTGCTGTAGGGAAGAAAGTGAGTGACATTTCATCACTTCTCATCGTATCCCACTGCTATGAAGAAAAGACCCTCTAAGCTTCACATTATGGATATGCTAAAAAAATGAGACAGAAGCGGGCATTGTACCAGAAAGCAAAGCAAGAATTCAGAAACTGAATTTCAGAAAGCAAAGCAAGAACTATCCCTTAATTAGGGAAAATTTCCACTTGTGCTCAGTACACGCTATAACTATAAGAACTCAAGGAAAGAAATGTTTATACAATTTAAAAGAAGGTAACAAAACTAAACCAACAGTATCTTAAAGTAATAAAATCAGAATTATTTGAGGAAAAATCTGTCATTAATTTTAATCTTTTATCCAAAAAGAAGGGTTTTCAATTATTATTATTTTTTTTTATTTTTACATTTTTGATATGGTACAGATGCATGTAGAATTGGAATGACACTTAGTAGGTTGGGATGGAAAGAAGCACAAGGTTACACTTAGGGTCTTGGTTCATCCCATGTGAGCTAGAAATGTATCTCCTTCATCACTGCTTTGATCCCGTCACTCAGAACACAAATAGACACTTGGTGAGTACTCAGGAGTTACTTGTCAAATACCCTTACCTGATAGTATTAATGTGTTTTTTCCACTCTATGCTTTTTATGAAGAGACGAATTTGTCCTCTGTTAACTTCTGACGTTTTAGAAGAATGTATTGTCTATATACTATGTTCATATTATAATTTTATTTCATCTTATGAATATATTTTAAATATCATTTAAGAATATCAACAAATATTGTTTTTAATTTACAGACAGAAATACTAAATGCCAGAAAAACAAGAGGACGTTTCAAACCTCCAGTAGTAAGATCAGGTAGTAGAAGAGCAATATTGATATCAGTGCCAGAATTTCAGATTTAATGACTTGATTGGTAATCATTCATTAATGTATTCATCACTTCATCAATGAATAGTGAATAATATTCAACGGGGCACTTTGTGGTATTTGATGGAGGGAATAAATATAATACAAATTTTCTCTGTCTTTAAAAACAATTAAACTAATGATTATAAATAAATGATAAAATGGAATAAAACTTCTAATTAAAGATAGCTTGCTAAGGGTGTGTGGGATGGTACAGGTCTGTAATATTAGTACTGTGGGTGACCCAGGAGGGAGGATTATTGAGGCAAGAATTTGAGACTAACATGGGCAACATAGTGAACTTCATTAAAAAAAATAAAAATAAAAACATAGGCAGGTGTGTTAATGTATGCCTGTAGTTCTAGCTATTCAGGAGACTGAGGCTAGAGGGTTTCTTGAGTCCAGGAGTTCAGGCTAGAGTAAGCTACAATCAAGCCACTGCACTCTGGCTTAGGCAACAGAGTGAGACATTTCTTAAAAAATACAAAGAAACCGTAAAAAGAAAAAAAGGTAGCTGGTGAAACACCCATTCATGCCCCTTCTCCAAGACTTTATTAAATTGTAGGTAAATGAATAAAATCTTACATAAGATCATTTTGTCAATAATGGAGATTTCTAGGAATGGTTTCCTTGAAGGACAAGGACAGAATACAGCTCATAGTAAATACAAGAGCATATTAAAGATGACAATTTACAGTGAAAGAATAGTGGGGACTTTAGAATGAGAAGGAGACCTTCACTGTTTTGCTAATTATGTCATGAATAGTTGTGTAGTCGTGGGTAGTTAGCTTCATCTCCCTGAGCTCAAGGTGTAAGAATATAAAGTGTCTTATGTAATGATTGGTACATAGCCTTTTATTTTATTTTTTTTTTAATTATTTTTTATTGAGTCATAACTGTGTACAATGATTCAAGCTTGGAGTACAGTGTGCGGGCTTCCCATACAATCGGAGATATTTTTATCCACCTGATTAAGATTTTGTACAGCAGTGTG
>CAUYRH010009354.1:0-28745 GCA_963574655.1 Perodicticus potto | reverse complement strand
TGTATTTCAGTCTTGCTAGCACAGTCAAATCCTGTCCCAATGGCAGTGAGGGTCTTCACAATGGCTCTACTGTCATTACATTTGACTACATAAAAGGGAGGGCCATGAGGAAGAGTTTTTAGCTATCTTCAGTGTTTCTTCAGAACATCTCTGAGGTCTGCTACATAGGAGGCATCCTTATCATCAGAGGAGGAAAGCTTCATTCATTTTTTGATCCAGAATGTCCTTGGCAGTAAAACCTTCATCAAGCAAGTGGCAGTCAAACTCTTCATTACTAATGTTGTTCATGGTTTCTTGATGTTTCTTTGAAAAACTAAGAGACGGAATTTAAAGAAATACTTCTAGGTTCCCACAAAGGCAATTCTCCAGGAATTCTGAATCCCACTGCGTGTGTCCTCCAAACAACAGTGGAAATGTTCTTAGAGCATCCAGGTACCGCAGGCCAGCCCCATGGAGAAGCCAGAAAGCCGGAGTCGCAAGAGCACTCGGCCGCCCCTGCCACACCCTGCAGGGCCTGGCTCCCGCCTACAGGAGAAGTGGCCAGAGGCGGTGCTGGAGGCCAGGGAAGCGACTTCAGGGACTGACCTCCACATTTTCAATGTCAGTAGAAAATGGGTTATGGAAAAGCTGTATGACCTGTTCATGGAGATGAAGCTCTTTAAATCGGAACTCCTTTTGTGACTTTTCCAGTGAATCCACACGTTTTGTTTGGGAATGCAACCAATGGTTTTTCCGCTAACAGATTTTGCGGCCAGGGATGAGTCCGCTGCTAAACAGGACAGGCAGTGGAGGCAAAAACACCCGGTGGGCCGGATAAACGTCCTCAGCGGGCCGTAGTTTGAGGACCCCTGCACTAAAACATCCTACTTCCTGGCCTCATTGTCTCCAGCATCATCTTCTTCCAATACAGAGTGGCCATGTTACCCTTTTTAAACACAAATATGACCTTATTTCTTCTCTGTGGAGAAGATTAATTGCATTAATGGCCCAATATTGCTCGTCTCTCTGTACCCAAGTCCCAGGGCAAAGCCTTTCTACACTGAATCTATACTTGGGAGTGTGAACTGCTTTGCAAAGGGACAACAAACCTGACACAGCAGAGGCTCACTTACACGTTTCCTCCTCTCTTGAACCCCTGCTACTACCACAAGAACATGGCCCCAATAGCCTGCTGGAGGGATATGGGAGCATATGCAGGAGAGTCAAGTGGTCTCAGTCAAGGCCATTCTAGATGAGCCAGGTCCCAGCCAACCCATTAGCTGCCTGAAAATGCATAGCAAGTCCAACCCAGAGCAGCAGAACTGCCTAGCCGATCAGTAGACTTGTGAAAAAAAATCAAAGGTGATTGTTTTAGGTCTCTAAGTTTCGGGATGATTCGTTATTCAGCAATAGCTAACTGATACACCTCCTTAAAACTCCTCAGTGCCTCAAATTTCTTTGCAAAAAGCTTAAACTCCATAACTTGTAAGGTTTTTCATCATCTTCCTGAGCTCCACCCCTTTATGTTAACCAGCCCAGTTCAACAGTGAGTGGCTATCACTGTAAAAACAGATTCCCAGCACCCTTTACTGGTTCACCAACTGGATCCTGAACTTTTTGCCTTGTTCTCTCTTTCCTGATCAGTTCCTGGTTTCCTCTGTCCTATCTTCACCTCAAACTGAGTTGACCTTGGGTTCCCTCTCTGACTATAACTCACAGGCACCCTTCAAAACAAATGTTTTGCAAACTTTGAGGTGACCCATTGGGTCCAAGATAAGTTTAGAGAGTCATGACTAGCATTTTTAAAGATAAAATTTAAGAAGAAATAAATAGGATAGGATCAAATAGAAAATAAAAGAGTGAGAGTAAATTCTTAGTGTAGCCAATATATATATTGGCTTTCCTGTGTAAAATATATATTTTTTCCTGCTGGCACGGCTGAAAATGTTTGAAAATGCACTGCTTTAGAGCATGTCTTCTTCTGGCTACTCTGGGTAGATACTGCTCCAAATCTACCTGATCTTCAAACCTACCCCAGGATGGGCCCTCACAGGCAGCTGTCACGGGCCTGCCCATCCTTCCTGCCTTTCCCAGCTCCTCCACCCACCCCACCCCACCCCCGAGTCCCCAGTAGGCCCATCCCCTGGAGCAGCAGCTTCCCTGAACAGTTTACACTCTCTCCTGCCTCTGCACTTTCGCAATCTGGTTTTTCCTCTGCCCATAGCAACCTTTCCTTCCTCGTTCATCTGGAAAATTCCTTTGTTAGGAGGGATGTAAGTGCATCCTCCATTATTCTGTCTTTAAGACTTCGCTCAAATCTCACATTCTCTGGGAAGCGCTTCTTCCCCTCCCCCTGCACCAATTCCATTCCCAGTCATACATCAGAGTTGGTAATACATCAAAGTGCAAGAGCATTGTTTTTAAAATTTAACTTCCACCTGCTGCGTATTTGCTGGAGAGTTATCTGTGTTCCCACGTGCTCCCATCGTCCCTGTGCACACGGCTATCATAACCTTTAGAATCATAGATTCAGGCTCGGCGCCTGTGGCTCAACGGGCTAAGGCGCCAGCCACGTACACCTGAGCTGGCGGGTTCAAATCCAGCCTGGGCCCGCCAAACAACAATGACGGCTGCAACCAAAAAATGGCCAGGCGATGTGGCGGGCGCCTGTAGTCCCAGCTACTTGGGAAGCGGAGGCAAGAGAGTCGCTTGAGCCCAGGAATTGGAGGTTGCTGTGAGCTGTGATGCCACGGCACTCTATCCAGGGTGACAGCTTGAGGCTCTGTCTCAAAAATAGAAAAAAAAGAATCACAGATTCATGATTGTTGGATCTGGGTGAGTATTTTCCACACGTGGTTGGGAACTGCTCGAGGTTAAGGACTGTGTTACGTTCCTCTTTGCATCACCAGCATCTAAAGCGGGACCTGGCATCAACATGAGCTGGCTGTCAACTTGGGTTAAACTCGTCGCCTTGTATGTTTTGGGAAGCACAGGTGGCCTGTGGGGATGAGATACGGGGCCACTCGGTGTCAATGGGAATACAATGGCCCAAGGAGGCGGACAAGGGAGGGCAGACTCCGGTGCCAGGCCGCCTTCAGAGGACGTGCGTGAGCCCCGATGAAGCCCACGCGGCCTCCTTAGTGATATGGCCAGCCGTGTCCCTGAGAACGTGAAAACGAAGCCAAATTCCAAACCCCAAACCCTAAACAAGGCCCAGAAGCGGAAGACACGCCACTGCCCCTTCTGGAGAGCTTTGCGTGCTCTGACCCAGGAGATGAATAAAAAGCGCACAAAGCAATCCGAGACCAGCAAAGGCCCGTGAGAGGCACAGAAACCTCAGGGCTCGGGGAGGCCGGGGCCCTTTCCAGACTGCGCAGAGGAGCAAAGAAGTTAAGAGCCGGAGCTGAGTCTGACACGAAGATGGGTGTGCAAGGAGGCCTGCTGGCCGAGTCAGGAGAAAAACCTTTCTCACGGATGCTATAAAGGACCAGAAGCAAAGAGGGAAGTGAAGACAGCTTCAGAGAGGCTGGGGCGAAAAATTCAGTAACTCAATAGGTGCAGTCTGTGAAACACTCACGTGAATTCTGTGGGCCACGCCGCACGTGCACAGGTGACGTGATGGGATTTTCCACGTGTGCTTGTCTCAGTTACCAGATTTCCAATAAAGGGCTCTGTTGTGGTCCTAGCTAATTAATTACAGGTGCAATGAATGGTTGCTGAGTACCAAATGGGGAAAGTCAGCCCAGAGGCTTAAAAATTTCCCCCTAAGTTCTCTAAGTTGTAAAATGGGAATTAACTTACCCTTAAGTGTTTATCAACAATTCCAGTGCCTAGCAGAGTGCCTGGCACACCCACAGGAAGGCACAGCAGAAGAGGACTCCATGAATCATTTTAGAGCTCTGCTACTCTTTCTAAAGCAAACCAAACTCTTTTGGTTTGTAAAAATAGCAGTTCCTGAAATAGCCGAGGTGTGTCTAGAAGGCTGTAGTAACAGGGCAGCGAGGAGCTGAGAGCAGAAAGAGAAGAGAGGGAGGAGGGGAGAGGAGGGAAGGTGGAACGGTTCATCTCTTTCAGGCCATATAAGCCAATGTCAAGGAGAAAATTTTCCATATAAACGTATGACACAACCAACTCAATCAGATTAAAAGGAAAATAAAGAAGGCAGGTGAAACCCCAAGCCAGAACGAGTGGAAGTGATTTTGGACTCAGAGTTCACAATGAGGTAAGTCTAAAAGATCATGAAATCATGTCAGTTTCTTGTAGCAGAGCCAGCTTCCTGCTTTTTTAATGACTTGTATCATCAACTCAGGAAATGTGGGGATTTGAACTAGATGATGAATCAATTGAGATAAAATGCCCAAACTTAACTCGTGTGTTGGGAAATGGGAGCAACTACAAAAAGACACTGTCAGCTGTCTTCTGCGAACTCAAGCAAATCTGATGTTGGTCTTCTTGATCAAGACTATTTTTCCTCTCCCCCAATTCCAAGCAGGTCATTGCTACAGGTTGAGGAACAAGGTACCCACTGCCCTCAGGGGTAATAGTAAAATAAGAAAAGTCAGACAGCAGGGAGAAACACAGAGAGAGAGGGGTCGTTCCAGTAACCAGGGGTTAGAAAAGAGACCCTAAGACACAAAGGAAGGAGGGAATGGCACGAATAAGAAAACATTTGAGTGTAGTCATTTTATGGGCTGCTGAAAGAAAAGTAAGTCTTCATTTTATGTCAGTCATCTGTTGACAATGGCCTTCATAGGTGGTCCACGATATCCCCAGTCAGCCCCTGGGAAAAAAGTTCTCAAATAATTCAAGGAGCTGGGGAAAGGGCACAAATACTACAAGACAACAGTTTTAGAATAAGAAAGCACCTACGGAGAGAGAGAGGGGGATCTTTAGATTCTGAGTCACAGTGTTTGTACCTTTAACACAGTTTGATATATAAAAATAACTCACCACGTATGAGTTACATTACTGTAATCAGAGGATGCCAAAAAATGTATACACATTTTAAGGAAAGAAAAAACCGTATGAAAATTGTAATCCTCAATATATAATGATAACAAAAGAAGAAGATGGGTCCCATTGAGTACCTCTTGTAATTGCAGAAGTCAAATGTGACTTGGGTGTGCAAACGTATACGCGCACACACACTCCTCGCACATACACACTGGTATATACGAGGTGCTCTATATGTATAGTTTGAGCCTGGTTCCTAAGGCTGCTCCAGTCTCTATCCAGATAGCTAGACCATTTGGATTCCTAGCGGCCAGCTAAACCCTTGTTTCCATCAATCCCTACCAGTCTGGACCCCAGATAATAAGGATTTCTAGAGTTACAACCCAGTCCTGTGGGGCAAACCATCAGTTTACCCAACCCTAAGTCTAGCCCTGCCTGTGCCCCCATTCGGATCACTGGCTTTCTGTATCATTTACAGCATTCTTCATCTCCTTGTACCCCAGGACTGCTGATGGTTGTTGCCCTGGGGATGCTCTGCCTGGGATCTGGTTTGGATAACTTGCTTACTAATCCAGTTTTTCTAGGACTAGGGTCTAACAAGCCCCAATCATCCCATCTGCTCCAGCTACAAAGGCATGGCATGTAAGGCATGATGGTTCTCAGCAGCAAGGAACAGGAGCGACAGGGAGGAAGAACCAGGCTCCAGCTGCCAGATGCTGCCTCCCCACAGCAAGAGGGGGAGACCCGGAGGAAGCAAGGGATGTTTGTGTGGAGGGAAGCCGGGTGACCCCATTAGTGTCAGAGGCCTCACTTCAGAAGTCACAGGGCAGGCTGGGGGTGAGCCATGCAAGGGACGCATGTAGGGAGGTGGCCGTTCTTGGAAGCTTTACTTCCCTGCACCAGAAACCCAGACAGCATGCTGGGAAGTCAGAGATAGGAACTCGTCCCAGAGCATGGGTCTGGCAAGATTTTACGAAGTGTCCATCAACAGGCGTCCTGTCCTCGGGAGGGACTGATTCCCCGGGAAGCCCAGCTGCACACTAGGGAGACCTGCAGATCAGGAGACACCTCCCAGGGCAGAAAGACAGCAGACATGCCTGTAAAGATAAGAGGACTTGCTCCTGACCTTTCCCGTCTGCTCTGCCTTGCACATTCACATCTGATTTTCTAAAACACAGCTTTTGTCAGGTCATTCTCTGTTCAGGCTCTTGGCCAAACGCTTGCTTATAACCAAGTATCTGTGTTTTCAGCTGTCCACGCTAGTAACCGTCGCAAGCCCTCCAGGACAGGACAGAGTGGTGCTGTGAAGCCAAGGGCAGAGCTGCACAGCGGTTCACCAGGCAAGAACTGAAAATAGTGGCATTTGGTGCCTGGGAGACTTCTGGTGGCTTTTCAGTGGAGCATTTTGAGTGTGATTTTGAGAATGGATGACATCTTTTTTATTTTAATTAAATCATAATTGTGTACATTAGTGCAAGCATGGGGCGCAATGTGCTGACTTCATATACAATCTGAAGAGACTGGATGACATCCTATAAAGCACAGAGGAAAAGAAGAGAGTGGTAGGAACTGGGCCTTTGACCAGCTAACGAGAAGAAGACTGGGGGTTAGTGCTGGTTGGGGTGAAGAGACATGTGATCAATATATTTTTTCACACCCAATTTTTATTCATTTATTCCACACAGGTTTGTTGAGTGCCTACACTGTCCAGGCCCTGTGCAAAGTAGAGGGGACTCGGGGGTGACCAAGATGCACATAAGTTCTCAGGGGCAGGGGTTGGTCACAGGGTACAGAAATTTCAGTTTGGAGGAATAAGGTCAGAGGTCTATTGCACAACACGGTGACTATGGCTCATAACAATTTATGGTATTCTTGAAAAGTGCTAAGGGAGTGGAGGTTAAGTGTTTTCACAGCAAAAATGATGACTATGTGAGATAATGCCTGTTAATTAGCTAGATTTAGTCATGCCACAGTGTATATGTACTTCAAAATATCATGTTATACACAGTAAATACATACAATTTTGTCTGTCAATTAAAATGTGCTGTAAGATTTTTGAGCAGAAAAAATTAAAAAATGTAAAGATAATAAAATGGCCTCTGTATCTAGAGAGCTAATGTACAACATGACGAATATGCTTATTTTCTTAGGAACCATTTCACTATGAATAGCAAAACATCATGTACACCATACATATACAATACATGGAAAGAACTGAGACAAAAGATAACTAGGAGATATAGTTACTCCAGATAAAATGAACATAATAGACTAATATGAAAATGTCTTTAATATAAGAATGTTTAAGATCCTCAATGAGATAAAAGACTGGTGCTCATTAAAAAAAAGAAATTCTGAAACAGAAGAGTCAGATGAAACAAGAACAGGTACATATATAAAATAACTAGTTGAAAACTTGGCAATAAAAAATGCAATCATTGAAATAAATATCATAATGGGATAAAAAAATCATAACAGGATAAACGGTAGACTAGACATATGTTAAACAGATAAAGACTTAGAAAACAGTATTGAGAAACTCACCCCGAATGTAGCCTAAAATGATAGAGAGATTAAAACTAGGAAGTGTCAGTTAGGAAGTACAGACAATATGCTGAATGGCTCCAATATGGGATTCCTAAGAAAGAGAAGAAAGATAGAGGCAGGTAAGACATTTGTAGAGATGACGGCTGAGAATTTTCTGGACTTAAAGACAGATAAAAGTATACTTAAGTGTAATTGTTTTCAAATGTTTTCATGACCTAGCTCTTACCACCTGGGTGATGTCACCTCCCACTGCTGTTCTCACTCGGCTTCAGCAGCCCTGGCGTCCTGGCTCTTCCTCAGAGCCTTTGCACTCGCTCTTTCTCGGCTGCAATGATTTCCCCCCAGGTAATCTGCATGGCTTGTACTTTCATTCTCTTTAGATTTCTCTTCACATGCTACCTTATCAGTGACATCTTCTCTGATATAAGCAAATAAACATTTGCTTAGGAAATGAATGAACGGGTAGACAGGATTTACACTATCCTTCCTACTTGGCCCCGGACCCACCCACATGGACCTGATATGATGCTGGGTACATGGATAGGTGTCCAACTTAGTTTTACTGGATTCCATGAAAAGCCTCATCAGCGTCCTAAAAGCTGCCACCTGTATGTGTGTATGTGAATTAATATTTACTAACAGGATGTGCTCAATCTAGTTTCCCTAAAAGTTTATCATTCTATGTGATAGAATAATGAAATCATGGAGTTATACATTTAAAAGGGGAGTTTAGAGCTCGTTAACTTCACTTCCATATTTTGCTTCTGAAAAACTGAGGCCAAAAAACAGCAAGTGGACACAGGGAAGCAGTTCAACAAAGGCAGGACTAGAAACCCGTCTCCTGACTCTGAGACCAGGGTTCTTTTCACCATCTTCCTTATCCTACAAGCATTCAGAGAGAAACTGGGTCATAAATAATTGTATCTCCTATAGGAACATCTTCCAACCTCTAGGTATGCGCGCGTTGTTTCCAGGTAACAATAGATCACCCCTTCTCGCTTTGGAGAAGTTGGGGTTTCCAGGTGCCACTTCATTAAAAATGTAATTTTAACGTGTTTTTATTTCTACAGCTTCTTGTCATTAGCAGCCTATAATTAAAATAATTAGAAGAAGGATCTTGCCTGTTAATCAGTCTACATTTCAATACAACATTTTAAAATTCTCAGTCCAAAGCTGTTACTTTATTATTTAAGCATGAGTTCTATTATATAAATTGTCACCACAGTACTGCCAACCAGTTATTTATAGCAAAAAATCTGTTAGCTTTTCCTTGGTAAACCAATGTCACTCCACGCTGCAGTTATTGAAGAAATTACAGGGAGAAGGAAGATGGGTGGGTTTGCATCCCCTCAACGTAACTGGGCTCTGGAAGCCTTCCCAAGGCTTTTCTGGATGCTGTGTACGTCAAGAGGGTTGAGAAAGAGCACAGTTTTGCAGCAGCAGTGAGAATTCATGGTGCTAAATTTTGGGTGTCGTACATACATATATATACACACAGACATATGTATGTGGTGATAGTGATGAAAAGATTTTTTAAGCTGCTATAATTCATGCAAGCTACAGTCCCCTGCTACAATGGGATTTGAGAAGCTAAAAAGCAATCAAGATGATAACCTCTATAACCAATTTCTTGTTGTAAGTTTTCTGTTCTCGGTTTGCTGTAAGCTTGCACTGCCAAAAGCCTTGTGCTAGAGAGTTTCTGGAGGACTTCGCAGATTGCGTTTCCCTCTGTTTGACTCAGAGGATCCTGGTTGGAAGGCCAGTAGAGCTCATTCAAAGGGTTCAGAACTGCTGCCATGTATTTATTTCGGGGCCCTGCTAACCCCATTTAATGCACACTTCTCCAGAGTCCTACACGCAGTGAACTTATTTCCAGAAACAAGGTAATAATGGAACTACTAAGAATTAAGGACCAAGTCTTAATCAATAGTAAGTAATATTCTTAAAAATTAGCATGAGATAAACATCCTGGCTGGGATTTTAAAATTTTTAAAGAATAATTATAAACCCATCTCTGGTCTCGAACAAGGAGCTTCATGGCAAATTTATGGAGTTGGTAGAAAGCTGAAGGAAACCATGGGACATTTAATATAACTTCCTGTGGCAGACAGACTCTAAGATGCCCCCTCCCATCTAGGGTCTGTGTCTGGGACCGTCCTCCCTCGTACATGGGGGAAGAGCTGCGTCTGGCTTCTAAGCGATAGAATACAGTGCATGTGGTGCAATGCCACCATCATGATTACGTTACGTAAGATCGTTAGCTTCCAGCTTGCTGGCTGATTCTCCGTCTTGCCACTTTAATGAAATAAGCTGCCCTATGAAGAGGTCCATATGGCAAAGAAGTGGGGCCTTCAGTCCAACAACCTGCAAGGAACCAATAATCACATGAACTTGGGAGCAGATCCTTCCCTGGTCAAGCCTCCGATGAGACCCCAACCCTGGCTGACAGTCACTCTTGCTCAGACTGGTCTCAATCTTTTGAAAGACCCAGAGGCAGAGAAGCCAGATGATTTGCCCCGATTCCTGACCTGCAGTTAGTGGGTGAGCATTGTTTTCAGCCACTAAGTTTGTGGCAATTTGTTAAGGAGCAATAGGTAATTAACATACTCCTCAAGTAGGGCTACATGCCAAAGAAAGGAGAGGTTGTAAAAAACTGAAAAAACATAGGGTGCCAGCTCCATATGCCGGAGGTGGCAGGTTCAAACCCAGCCTCAGCCAAAAACTGCAAAAAAAAAAAAAAAAAACTGAAAAGAATACAGACATAGCTAACAGAGGGCCCCGAGTTTGTGTCTCTGCCATGCCATTTGGTATCTGTGTGACCTGGGTTAGCCCCATATCTTTTCTAACCCTCAGTTTCCTTATTTCTAACAAGAAGATAATATTTCCTACCTCATGGCACTGCTTGCAGGAGTAAATCCGATCCAGTATTCCGTAGCATGTCTGGCAGATGTAAAATATTTAATAAATGCTAGTCACTGGGGCTGTGTTCCATAGACTTCACTTACTGAACAATTACAGCCTTCACCCAGGGAGTGACATAGCCAGCCACGTTGGTTTGCTTACTGTTTCGTTCCCTCCAGTCAGAACTTTCTGCTCAGGGAGACTGAGTAACCTTCCATTCAGTCCTGAAGGCTTTTACTCTCCTGGGTGTTATAAATGTCCTCTTCTCCGTATGTGACATGATTAAACTAGGGAAATACGGAAGCGTTATTAAGAATCCTTTTTTTTTTTTCAAATAAGGAAACAGATGAAATTCCCTCGGTGACAGGAATATATGACCTGAGTCTTGGTGCACGAGGTGGCCCTGAGTGTGGGAGGGACTTCATTATCTGGCTGGGAATGCTCAGCTGTCACTCACAAATTTCTAGCAGCTTTTTGCTTTCTTCATTGGCCTTGGCACATTAGAAATTGTAAAATGTTTGCCTTCCACATGGATGGTGTGCGTAAAGGCAGTCGTGTACCACTTTAGTCCATAGTGCAAAGATTTCCTAGCGTCTGGGCAGGCTACGGATAAGTAAAAAAGAAACTATAATTTTATGTGAATGCCTGGCCTTTGTGACTCAGAAAAATAAGCGGAATTTTACGTTGAAATGTTGTTTAAGCTGGGTGTGGTGGCTCATCCCCGTAAACCAAGCACTCTGAGAGGCTGAGGCAGGTGGATCCTTTGAGCTCAGGAGTTTGAGACCAGCCGAGCAAGAGTGAGACCCAAGCCTCTACCAAAAATAGAAAAACTAGCCGGGTATGGTGGCAGTCACCTGAAGTCCCAGCTACTTGGGAGGCTGAGGCAAGAGGATCGCTTGAGCCCAAGAGTTTGAGGTTGCTGTGAGCTATGACACCATGGGTGTTACCCTAGCCAGGGTAACAGAGTGAGATTCTGTCTTAAAAAAATTTTTTTTAAGTTATCAGATTTGGAAAGCGAGAAAAAGTAGATCTCTGTCCTGCAATCATGTAGAGGATATCTACATGACACAAGAGCTCTGTTGACATTTTTCAAGGAGAACCCATCCTTTTCCTTCATAGAAAATTAGAGGGAAGTGCTATTTTCCATTTCTCCTCTTGCTTTCTATTTCATCCAACAACAAAACACGCTCCCACCATCATTTTGTGCATATACATTGATGGTTAGAAGACCTGCCGCTCTCGGGCAAGTCATTTTCTCTCTCCAGGTCTTGGCCTCCTCATCGGTAAATTGAAGAAAATAGTGACAACCTCAAAGGGTGATGTAAAGATGCAATGAGATATGTGAAAAGGCAGAACAATAATTTCGTTCTGTATACATATATTAAGGCACAGAATCAGTTTCAGGGGAAAAAATTCAATGCTTCTGTTTTCTATATCAGTTACATTTTTCTCATGTCTGAGCAATAAGCAACCTGGTACACCATCCATAAATGTCTGTTTCATTACGGATATATTGTAAGTCAAACTATTTGGTTACGATTGCTTTTTTTTTTTTGTAGAGACAGAGTGTCACTTTGTTGCCCTTGGTAGAGTGCCGTGGTGTCACACAGCTCACAGCAACCTCTAACTCTTGGGCTTAGGTGATTCTCTTGCCTCAGCCTCCCAAGTAGCTGGGACTACAGGTGCCCACCACAATGCCCGGCTATTTTTTTGTTGCAGTTTGGCCGGGGCTGGGTTTGAACCCGCCACCCTTGGTATATGGGGCCGGTGCCCTCCGCACTGAGCCACAGGGACTGCCCTGGTTACGATTGCTTTTAACAGAGATGGTGTTCTAGTATTTAATTGAGCACTTGCTATGGGCAAGAGTGTCACATGTATTGATTGATTCCATCATTCCTCAGTAAATCCATGAAGGAATGGAAGCTCAGAGAGGCTAAATAACTTGCTTTGGGCCATGCAGCTTGATGGAGGTAGGAATCAAACCCAGTCATCTGAATCAATAACCCTACAACACTACCATACCCCTCACACAAGTGTAACTTCCTCAGGTACTTAACCTCTAAACCAGAAGAACCAAATAAATGAGGAGCAAAGGGTTTTGCAAGTGGGTCATTAAAGGCAGCGGGAGTTGGTGCTGCAGCCACTGCCAGCCTTGGTTCCCAGAAACGAGGATTCTGACTTTGAGAGAAAGAAGCCTAGGTATCGGTCCCTGGTTGGCACGATACAGCATGATAGTACTTGCGGTAAATAGAATGTGAAGCTCTTTGATTTTGCAACCTGAAACCTCCCAAGGTGCGTTGTTAGTAGCAATTGGTGACTGTAACTCTTGTTTATGACAAATAGATGCCTATGAGAAATATATAATCAGGGATAAAAGAAACCCTTTAAATGGCATTGCCTCTGAATAGATTTACCTCCACCAGCTTCTGACAAATTATGTAACCCATTTAAGCAACATTATAAATAAGTCGCTTTCTGTGGTTTTATTTTCTTATTTTCCTTTAGAATTACTGTGATCTATGAGCTTTCCAAAGCCCATCCCATCCAAGCATCAGTAATAAATCATAAATATTTATAGCATTTAATCATGAGGCAGCCGAAGAACTAAAGAAGTGTTATATTATTCAGCAACTCATTAAGCACCCAGCATGCTGGTAATCCAATGGCAGGCCTGCAAATGGTTGCTCCTGTCCCCAGTTGTCTTCCCCCTCTTCTATAGGAAAAAGAATTCATCAATGCTCATATACATTTAAGTTGTAGCAGGTGTGAACAAAAGTCAATTAGACAACATCTTCCCTGATGCCCTAGAAATGCGTAACTTAACAAAACAACAAAATGTATCCTCCTTGCCATCCTGTTACAGAGCAGAGATGGGGCAGGGGTGGGTAAGAGGGAGGGAGACAAATAATTCCCGAGCCCTCCCGTGAGGGCAATAACAGTCAGAACATCACAGTTACATTATTAATGACTGTTTCATTTCCATTCCGGTATTCCCTTTTGTTTTACTATTTCTGAAGGGAAAATATTAGATACGTTACTCAGTATACAGGAATCACTAATATTAGAACCATTCAAATATGGAATGGGGGCTCCCTCCAGAGATCAGGGTGTTATCACCTGCAGCGTTTGAGCCAAACCGGGTTTTCAAGAGGGGTTAAGAGATTTCCTAACAGGAAAGATGACCAGGATCATCCCTTCTTCAGCAGACAGAGATGTGAGCCTTTTTTCCCCTCTCCTACAATAGAGGTTTCAAGGCTAGAATACTCACTTTTCCAGACTCAGTTGCAGCTAGGAGTGGCCACATGACCCAATTCTGGCCAATGAAATGTTAGCAGAAGTCTCTGGGAAGGCTGAGGGAGGATTTTGAGGAGGTTTAGAAGAGGCGCACTTGGGCAGTGCCTGTGGCTCAGTGAGTAGGGCGCCAGACCCATATGCCAGAGGTGGCGGGTTCAAACCCAGTCCCAGGCCAAAAACTGCAAAATAAGTAAAATTAAATTTAAAGAAAAAAATGCATAGAAAAAAAAAAAAAGAAGAGGCGCACTCACTGGGAGTCTCGTGTACTCCTGGCGGTATTGTAAAATGGTGCAGCTGCTTTGTACAATAGTTTGGCTGTACCTCAAAAGGCTAAAACAGCGTTACCATATGACTGAACAGCTCCACTCCCAGCTAAATACCCAAGAGAATTGAAAACATATGTTCACATAAAAACTCATACACAGGCCGGGCGCCGTGGCTCATGCCTACTCTGAGAGGTAGATCACCTGAGCTCAGAAGTTCGAGACCAACCTGAGCAAGAGTGCGACCCTGTCTCTACCAAAAACAGAAAAACTAGCCGGACACGGTGACACACACCTGTAGTCCCAGCTACTCAGGGAGGCTGAGGCCAGAGGAGCACTTGAGCCCAGGAGTTTGGGGTTGTTGTGAGCTATGATACCACTGCACTCTAGCCTGGGGCAACAGATGAGCCTCTGTCTCAAAAAAACAAAACAAAACAAAACAACTCATATACAAGTTTCATAGCAGAATTATTTTTAATAGCCAAAAAAGCAGAAACAACCCAAATGTCCACATACTAATGTGTTATATCTAGATAATGGAATTTATTCAGCTATAAAAAGGAGTGAAACATTATGCTCAGTGAAAGAAACCAGACCCAAAAGAATCAACACAAGTTGTACAACTCCACTTGTAGGAAATGTTCAGAACACGCAAATCCATAAAGACAGAAAGTAGATGGTGGTTGCCAGAGTTTGGAGAAAGGGAATGCGGAATGGGGGCCTGCCGCTAACAGGTACAGGTCTCTTTTGGGGATAATGGAGATATTCTGGAATTAGACAGTGGTCATGATTACACAACTTTATGACTATATTAAAAACCATTACATTATATACCTGAATGAATTTTGCAGCTCAACTGGCCTAACAATTCCTCCTGTTCATTGCCCTTCGCCTTCCCTTCCTTCTTGGAATACAGATGGAAGGCCCGAAGTGCATGGCCGTGTTACAGTCACACAGACAAAGGCCGTTTGCTGAGGAGAAGGAGCAGAAGTTGCCAGGGCCCAATAAGCCTCTTCCTTGTAAGCAGCTGTTTATCAAGTTTGATGCTGCTGGTAGCTGAATGCAATCCTGACGAATCTACGCATACCTCCGGACTTTAAGATTTTATGAAAAGCCAATTACTGTTAAAATTGGGAACTGAGTTATGAAATGCAGTATCTAGTGAGGTGTAGAAAAATAGCTCTTCCAAAAGTGCAATTTAAAGAAGAATTCCCATTTTCAGAGATATTCAGTAACTTGTGCTAAAAAAGAAGCCGTCGGACGTTGAAGTCTGATGCTGCATTATGACGCAGAGTAATGAAATGTGAAATACATATTTTAAGACATCTTTAAGGAAAATCCAATGCATATGAATAATTGCCAGAATAGCTATTCCATTATGACATGCTATGCAGTGAAAGATGAAGAGTCTATTTTTGGATTGTTTCCCAAATGCCTGGGGAAAAAACTCATATGGTGGGTCTTTGTTGCAGCTCTAGATAAGACATTTAAATGCTACAATTTGTTCAGTAATAAATAGCCGTAATTTGAGTATAAGAGGAGCCATTAGGAGTAAAGACCACATGAAACTCACTGACATTTATAGCCTTTTCTGAGATATTAGCAAGTGCCAGTGCCATTTTAAACCAAACTTTCTGAAATCTTTACTCATAAATTCTCCATCTAGTTTCACGTGTTTTTATTTAATAAACAGATATCTCAACATCCTGGGACCCATTTTCTGCCCTGTCCCAGTGTTATAAAATTCTGGATTCTAAATTTTATAGTCGTTGACCAAATGAATGTACAGTGGTTAGATTTACTCAAACCAGCTCTGGAAAATCGTAATACTGTTTGATTCCTGTGCCGGATCATTCTCAGAAATAACTCATTCGTGTAGAAGGAAGGGTGGTCCCAATCTTTTTCACTCATCAGGTATTTTAAGCTATGAAAGATTTTGTTCAAAAACTGAAAAATCAAATTAACCACATAGTTGTCTGAGCAAATAACTGATAATTATATCATGAATTCAAATAACAGATGAATTCAACAACAGCATGAATTCCAATAACACATACAGGCCAAGACACTTTTTCTCCCTTATTAACAGTTTTGGGAAAGAAATAGAATATGATAATCGAGAATACGTTAATAAGCCCTCAATCTCTGCTTCTTTCTGCTTCTGAAGACCCTATGCTAGTGTTTGGTTTTTACAATAGTATAGAAAACTCAAAATTTGGAAAACGACTGTTCTTGACAGATCACATCTTTTGAGCAATACAATTTTCAGCTATGCTCATTTGATTTCACATTCAACTGTTGTTATCACCCCAGTTCCACAGGCAGCAAATGGGAATGTGTGTGTGAAAGCTCTTTGAAAAATGCAAGTTATCATAGGACACTCCAGGGTTATCATTATTATATCATAAATGATAACTGATTCTGTTAATCTTTCATCCTTTCTACCACTCACTCTGGGCACGTGAGTGAGCTCCAGCAACTCTCTTATGCTACTTCTTTGGATAAATGCTCAGGAAAGGCACCTCATTGTCCAGAAAACTGTGAAACTATAAACAACAATTTTTCGAGGACCAAAATTTTTTGACAGAACCTCCAACTTTTGCACTTCCTACCTCCTTCTGTTGAAATGACGCATCAGCTCATTATGTTAAATTTCACAGGGGTCCTCCAGAGGTCAGGTGAGGATATTATCAACTTGGGTACTGAGTGTTTGCATTAAGCTTCTGTTGGCTTTCTTGAGAAGATCCAAGGAAGAAAGAAAGGCTGTGTCCCAGCCAGAAGAGCAGTGGGGGAAAGGTAACTCACCATTTGTGGAAACATACAAGAGTACACTTCCTAAGTATAGGTGGAAGACATATGGAATTCCTCCAAAGCCTGAAGTACTTTCAGTCAGGAAAAGAGAAAATAAAAATGTGTATCTTTAAAGGAGCTTTTGCTGGTGAAAATAATCACAATAATTAGTCATTGCATCAAAAATGTATTGTGGGGAGTTGCTCAGCTGGAACAATTACTACTCTCCATCCCACTGACCTTTTAAGAAGCTTCATCTTATAGTCAAATTTCATGTTCTTCCCCCACACCATAACCTCGACTACTTTCCAGGATCAGCTGTGACGCAGGTTTCTATGCTCAGTTTATAAATATGCACAGATGTGATAACAGGAAAGTCATTAGATTCACATCGAAATGCTGAAGCAACCTTAAAATAGAAGTGCGTTTCTATTATATCCTCTTTAAGGAGTGTGAGTGTTTTTCCTTCTTTCCTTCTTTTCACATGATTTGTTTTTAGCTTTTCTAAGAGGCAAGGATGTTGTAAAGAAGGCACTCGCTGTGTGTTTCCCTCACAGCGATGTGTGGGAAGCGAGGATAGTAGTCCCTGTTTAGCCCCGGGGGAGGCCTTCCAAGACCCCCAGGGGTGCCTAAAACCGCACAGAGCACCCAAACCCTTAGAAACTATTTTTTTGTATATGATCTATACGCACCTATGATAACATTTAATTCATAAATTAGGCACAGGAAGAGATTAACAACAATAGCTAATAATAAAATAGAATAAGCGTAACAATATAAAAGTTAGGTGAACGTGACCTTTCTCTGTCTCTCAAAATACCTTGTACTGTACTCATCTATTTTTGGACCACGGTTGACTGCAGGTAACTAAAATCCTGGAAAGCAAAACTGCTGATAAGGAGGGATGCCTGCAACTTCCAGCTTAGAGCAGGAGTCAAGAGCCGACCCCTGAGAGCCTTGAGACAACACCGTCTCCTGGCCTCTGTATCCGTTAGACCTCACAGCCCTGGTCACCAGAGCCAAGCTGAGTGACCCTAAGACAAAGTAGAAGACTCCTCTCCTACAGAGGACTGTTCCTCAGCCTGAAAGGTCGCAAAAGTAATATGAACGAAATCAAGGATGATAATGGCTTCTTTGATGACAGGTGAAGCTCGAATGTTTTAAAGAAATTACCCTCATACTAAGATGGAGAGCCCCTATGAGGAGACAGAATTGTTACGAACTTCTGGAGGGAGTCCAATCTCGAAAAGAAAAGGTCACCTTTGGCAAATGCCTCATGACTTGCATCTTTTTTTTTCCATTGGTTATGAAATATTATTTTTGCATTTGTCAAGAAAAAAAAATGTCTCCCTCACATTTAGTCCTCAAGAATTAGTCCACTCTCTTTCCGTTACAGAACTATTAGGGAACATCTAAAGCATACAGTGGTGTGACTTGCAAAGTGATTTCCTGATATGCTAACTTCAAAGAAGCTTTGAAATCTCAGGATGTAAGATCCAGCCCCGTGTTAATCCGCCAAACACCACTTAGTGGCCTGTGCAGGGTTTGTTTTGATAGGTGTTTAACAAGCAGTCAGGTGAGGAAGGCAGCAGCATTCTGAGAATGCTACTCCTCTCTGCTGGGGCTCTAATCTTCCTCTCCATGGACGGGTCATGTTTTATAACACCCAGAGCCAGGTGAACCTATTATTTCCATCTAGACCTGCCGATGTACATAATCTTCAGTCCACTTTCCTGTTCCCTTAGGATCACAGCATGGAGATTCAGATCTCCCCCCCCACCCCGGCCAGGAAAGACTCTAGCCATAGACCTTGCTGGATGGAAGAGACCATGTGAAAACCTTTCTCCCAACCTGTTAATCGCCTTCCTTCCTCAATAAAAGAGAGAATGGCCGAGCAGGCCGCAAAATAAGAATGAATGGGCTGCTACAAATACCACTTTCCTTCAATGCATGAGAAGGGGTAGACCAGCTTCCAAGGGAGCACACCTCTATTACGCCACTGAAGAGCCACGAGTCATGATGCAACGGCTGTGGTTTCTCTACGGCCGTGCCCCATCCGGGTTACAGACCCTTTGAAGATATGTGTGCATGGACGACGATGCAAGCGTTGGTGGGAGTGTGAGTGTGTGAGTGCGTGTGTGCGTGTGATGAGAGAGAGGGACAGATTCTGTCCTTCCTATCCTGCACGAAAGAGCACTTCTCCAGCAGCTCGGCTCTCATACATATGTAGTATCTCCCAACTGCAAAATATCTTCCATTGAATCGCTCAAGGTCCTTTACACGAAAACCTCTGTGACAAATTATTTTCAGAGCTCAGTGTCAGAGAAGGTTTGTCTCTCCTGAATAAGTGGCCCGTTGCTTCTCCTGGAAGGAAGGCGTTGCATAACTTCACCTTTTCCTCTTTGCCTTGGATACTAGGAGGCTAAACTTTGCGAGCAAACGCTATAGCTTTCTTCTTCTACGTTTTGACTAAAATGGGACTTTTGCCTTTCTTTTCCTTCTCTGCTTTTATTCCTCCTAGTAAATTTGATAGACGCGAATGTTATTCAAAACCAAAATGTGCATGGTTTATAACAAATAAACCGAGAATGACGGTAACCACTCACACCAAACGTTCCGTAGCATTTAATCTGCGTAGTTTGCAGCACAGCCTTTTCATTTCTTCCTAATATCTGCTCCATCCCCTCCCCACCTCCCACCCCAGATTTCTTTTTTAAAACTACAACAGATCAGAAGAGGAAGTAACATCCTTTTTGGGTCACTGGATTCAGAAGAGTTACTTTGAAGGAAATTCTGAGAGACTCATTGATGTTAAGGGTGTAGTTGCTTTTCAGCCTTCTTTTTCTCATTTTAATTTACTAAATAGGAAGCACATTTGCCTCTTGAAAATGTGCATTTTTTCACTTATAACCAAGTGACATATCACTTTTTTTGCATTTGAAGTTGGACTCTACTTCTCAAAATTGGTCATTTATGGGCTAAGTATCATGTCCATAAATCCTTGGTCACTTGGGAAACCTCTAGATTTCAAATATTCTGATTCTTTCCCCTGAAAAAAAGTCCCAGAAATTGTGGTAATGTGGTATCCACTATACATCTCACAAAATGTCTCTTATCCTTAGTCACAGGACAGAAATGCCAGGTCAAACTGTATATCCTTATTTGGTGTTTAGAAAATATTTCTAATTTGTAAAAGAAGCGTAATTGGAGCAGGCTGGAGAATCCCAACTGCTGTAAGAAAATGGCTACAATCTGCTATAGGGTCCATTGTATCAATAACAGAATCTTGGTATTCATAATTATTGACTCCTAATATTTTCTTGCTACCATTATTGGGTAATGACCATATTCTTCCCCAGACATAGAATTGTTCCAAGGAAGTTTGGGGACCAATGTAAGGCAAAGTGTACTGTAATGATAATAATCCTCTGCTGTTCATTCATAACCAGTCCATTCACAATTGTGACCTTAAAATAACTGGGTAGGAAGGTTATGTGTGTGTGTGTGTGTGTGTTTCCACTTTATATATGGAAAAAGCAGTAGCTCGAAGATGTCCAAGAACCATCTCAGATTGCTTGGTGAATTTTTTTTTACAACTCTTTCACCAATGCTCTGCCTCTCCTAGTAAAACAGTGCAAGGTGGCATTTGTATTATACTTACCACACAGCCTGCCATGGTTAGGTAGGTTAATCGGTCTCCAGTGACTCAGAGGCGCTAAGTAAACAGGGTGTGTACACACAAACGAACAGCCACATACCAAATACTTCTCAGCCTAGATATGTTGGAAGAAGTATTCTAGATAGACTTTTCAAAGCTAAGCTTCAGAAGTAAAAGGTTTTCTGCAACAGTGCTATTAATAGTCTACAAAAATATTAGATATTGATTAGGTCACTGTGTCACTAAAAATCCAGAGGAAACTAAGAAATTTGCAGTGATTGGTATTGCTGCAGTGAATGGATACAGGTAACTAACTCCTGAGGCAGACAGTGAATCCTGTTCTAGGATTTCCATATGGTGGTTAATATATCTACTACATAAAGAACACGAAAGAGTAGAGAGAAGAAATTGTCCCATAGATAACGATCGGTATTGACAGAGGAGCTAAAGACCTTCACAAGTAACAGGTTTGGGGTGTTTCTTTAGCTTGTTTGAATTGCCTGAATAATCATCTCTAAGTTTATATATTTTTTTTGCATATCGGTATAGATCAATGCAGAAGTGAAAATTATTTAAAGAGTGTCTATATATATATTTTTGGGGGAGAACAGAGTCTCACTCTGTCACCCTGGGTAGAGTGCCATGGAGTCATAGCTCATGGCAACCTCATATTCTTGGGCTCAAGCCATCCTCTTGCCTCAGACTCCTGAGTAGCTGGGACTACAGGCCCCCATCACAATGCATGGCTATTTTTTAGAGACAGGGTCTTGCTCTTGCTCACGTTGGTCTTGAGCTTGTGAGCTCAGGCAATCCACCTGCCTCAGCCTCTCAGAGTGGTTGGTGTGAACCACTGCACCCAGCCAAAAGAAGGTCTTTTTTAAAAAATCCAATCCTCCTAACTGGTCCTAATGACAGCATTTTTCAAAATAGAAGTCCATCTTATGTTTTTGTTAGTTGAGGCCAAAGGAAAGGAAATGCCGGCTTCCTGGAAAGCCAGCAGTGTTGGTGACGGTGCCGCTGTGCCTTCCTCTGTTCCCTTGAATCATTTTCAGGAACTTGAGCCTATTGTTAAATAAAAAACTCCCCATTCTTGGGGTTTCTGTGAAGAATTCCTGCTTTTGCTCAGCTCTGTTCTTTCAATGCCTTATTTGTCATATGAAAAAATAAGGATTATTTACAAATCAAACTCCCAAGGTTTGCAGGGTAGAGATGAAGCTCCTGCTGGGTTTTCTTTGGGGGGGGAAAGGGGATAACTAATATTGGTTTGTATCTTGTACAAATATCTCTTTCATTCATTAAAAGAAATATATTAGGCTGTTTAGGCATGAAATTTCTTCAGATCTCTAAATACATGGCCTGTTTGCCTCTTCAGAAGAAGCCAGAAAGCTGGATCAATCTTTCTTTTCTTTTTTTTTTTTTTGAGACAGAGCCTCAAGCTGTCACCCTGGATGGAGTGCTATGGCATCACAGCTCACAGCAACCTCCAATTCCTGGGCTCAAGCGAGTCTCCTGCCTCTGCCTCCCAAGTAGCTGGGACTACAGGTGCCCGCCACAACACTCGGCCATTTTTTGGTTGCAGCCATCATTGTTGTTTGGCGGGCCGGGGCTGGATTCGAACCCGCCAGCTCAGGTGTACATGGCTGGCACCTTAGCCTATTGAACCACAGGCGCCGAGCCAGGATCAATCTTTCTTGACTGGTGAGTTACTGTACTTGTTTCTATTAACCTTGGCCCACGAGCAAGGTCTCCATCTTTAACTTTAAACATTTGGTCCTTAATTCCACATATAATTTCTTAAAATTATCAAGATTACTTTGTTAAGTAACTGCTAAGCTACCTCATGGACATTTCCAATGGTGAAGACTTCATATCTATAGGGAAACATCAGGTAGTCGTACACCTGAAACCACAGAACCATTTTTTTTTCCTTCACAAAGTGATAATGACCTCTACACTTGACCTATGCAAGCAGAGTAGATGTTAGGGAAACTGCTGAGTGTTTATAAGTAGGCAATAGAAAGACGGATTTGCGATGTCGAAGGCAAGCTTCACACTCACAGGTGTTATTGTATTACAACCTAAATATGTCAAGTGAACAATTACAAATGGAATCCTAGAAACTTTGGAAGAGGAGGAAACTCTAAGGAGTCCTCTAGATCAGGGGACAGCAAATTTTTTCTGCAAAGGGCCAGACGAGAAATATCTAGGCTTTGCAGTCTATGTGGTCTTCGTTGCAACTATTCAACGTCACTGTTGCAGTGCAAGCACGGCCATAGACAAGAATGAGTCTGATTGTATTTCAATAAAACTTCATTTATAAAAATAGATGGTAATCTAGATTTGGCCTATTGGCCAAAGATTGCTGACTTCGCTCTAGACCAAATACATTCAATGCAGAAATATCTTCTGTAGCACCCAGAAAATTCTGTAAATGTATTCGGACAGCTATAGTTACTGGAGATTTTTCTCATATGAAGCTACAGCCTGTCTCTGAAACTCTCATCCTGTTACCACCACCATCTCTGATCTGAAGCGTGGCAGTAGCCTCCTAACAGATCTCCCTGCTTCTATTTTGCCTTTTCTTTCTTTCTTTCTTTTTTAAACAGAATCTCAAGCTGTTGCCCTAGGTAGAGTGCGTGGCATCACAGCTCACAGCAACCTCAAACTCCCAGGCACAAGCAATTCTCCTGCCTCAGCCTCCCAAGCAGCTGGGACCACAGGCGCCCACCACAATGCCCGGCCATTTTTTGGTTGTAGCTGTCGTAGTTGTTTGGCGGGCCTGAGCTGGATTATTTTGCCTGTTCTATATTGAATCCTCCATGAAGCAGCCTCTTAAATAATTCTTATGAAACATTAAACAAATCATGTGCAGCTTAAAATCCTTCGATGATAGTTTTCTGTAACATTTAGAATAAATCAAAACGGTTTACCGTGGCCCACAAGGCCCTGAAGACCTGGTTCATGACTTTTTCCCCTCCCTTTCTCCTACTGTTCACTGCTCTCCGGCCACACTAGCTTCTTGGTGATTTCTAAACCTACTGCGTACAATCCCATCTCAGGACTGGTTTTTATTTCTGTCTGAAACATCTTCTCCCAGACATCTGCAGGGCTTCCCCCCTCCATTAAGTCTCTGCTCAAATGTCAGCATCTCAGAGGCCTTGTCTGGCTGCTTCTCTGTCACCCTTCATGATTGATTGTATTTTTTACCCTGCTTTGTTTTATTTCATGTTGCCTAAACTAGCATTATATTATAAATACGTGTTTGTGTAATTCTTTTTATCACGTGCTCCCCCAATGCCTACCAGTTTTACATCAGCAGGAATTTATGTACCTGGTTTGCTATTATGTATCCAATGCCTCGGGCAGCAACTGGCATATATCAGTTACTTGCTAAATATTTGTCAGGTACATGATAAATGTGGCTTTGCCCAATGCAGTTTCCAAAAACACCTGTGCTCCCTCTTCCATATGACAGCCCTATCTATACACGTGAAGGTGGCTCACGCTCCTCTAAGCCTCCCAGCATCCAGGGGCAAGAAGCTCTGCCACTCTGATGCTTTGCATTTTCCCATAGGCCTGATGGCTCCTTAAGTTCTGACCTTGGCTTCTGCCTCCACTTGCCCATCAGATTACATCCACCCTGGCTTTTCAAGGACTAATTTAGTTTTAGGGACTTTTGTTTTCCCTAAGGTTTGCCCAGGCACTTGTGAAAGGGAATCGAACACCTAGTGTGTGGATATTTGGCTTTCCTTTAAGCTGTTCAACTGGAAAGCCCTCTGGTGTTTAAAGAATCCCCACCTTCTGACATGGTGCCCTCTCTATTCAGCAGATATCTGAAACTTCTAGGCACTCACTTGCCCACCCTCCTTTACAACACAAGTGCAGTCACATGATCTATGATCTTTTGGGGGGAGGGGACAACTAAAGACAATGCAGTCAGACACTCAGCCCAAACTTTATGGCAGGAATCAGTGAGGTGAAGCAGCAGCAACTGGCCAAATCCATTCTGGTGATACTGTAACAAGGACGGCCATGACATCCTGTTTCAGAGGCATCAAAAACCTTGCAGAGGTTCCAGTGCAGAATGCACTTGTCCTCTTCTGACTTTTTGCTTGTGTATATGTTTGTTGTTTATGGTAGTTCCTAGAGAGCAGGGATCTTTGTTCAGTTGTATGTCCCCAGCATCTAGAGCAGGGTGTGGCACACAGGAGGGGCCCAGTAAATATTTTTGAACGAGTGTATACGGAAATGATGCATTGGATTCCAAAGACATGAATATTTAAAGACTTTTGTTACATAGTATCAGACCTCTTTCCAAAAAGATTATAACAATTCACAGCACCACTAGTAATGCAAGGGTATCCATTTCACATTATTTTTTCCCAGGAAACATATTATCATTAAAAACAACTAAACAAAAGTTGTTAATGTATCAGATTGACAAAAAAAGATTTATCCAGGAAGGTGCCAGGAAACAAACATTTACATTATTCCTGAGATTGAAAACTGCTGTATATCATATTATCTAGAATTTAAGATAATTCCATATCCAGGAATTTATCCCGTACAAGTGTACTGAGATCTTAATTCAAAGATGTTCACTGCAGCATTATTTGCAATAGCAAAATATTGAAAATAAATTAAATGTCAACCCACAGGGTACTAAGTAAATAAATTTTTGTATATTCATGTAAAAGAGCTAGAAGCATTGACATGGAAAGATTTCTAAGACCCAGAAGAACCTGATATAAATAGTACGTACAACTAGTTTACAAAGATTTTAATAAAAATTTTTTCCAGATGGGTATACACAGGAAAGTTTTTACTGTGGTTGCGTTGGCAAGAGGTTGGTTTGGTATTGGTGAAAGACGGGAGATTTTTGCTTTCTTATTTTCTGTCTTTCTGTACAATTTGACTTTTCTCCTTATACGTGTATTCTTCATATTTTCAAAAACAAAATTGAATGAGTTATAGTCTTGCCAAACATGTTAGCAAAGTGTTTTGGTTTTCTTTAGCTGTTTTTCATGATAATACGCTTCACAGGAAAAAATATCGTGAAATGGATACCCCTGCATTACTAGTGGTATTACAAATTGTTACAATCATTTTGGAAAGAGGTTTGAAAATACACAATAAAAGTCTTTAAATATTCATGTCTTTTGATACTTTAAAAATTTTTAGTAATATATCTTAATAAGGAAATCTGTCCCATATATGAAAAGAGCTTTATATATAAAGGTATCAATGAAAGAATTATTTAAAGTGACCCAACAAGGGGTCAATATCCAATAGTACCTTAATTAAACCATATCCACAGAAAGTTAATATTATCCAGTTATTTAAAGTGATATTTATAAAGATCTTATTCTAAAATAAATATGTGTAAGGTGTAATGTTAAGAGAAAAAATAGCATACACTGTTAGACACCATGGGCAGGTTGATTACAACCATTTTAAAAGATGCTCTTAGAAAAATACTGAGAACCAAATGTACTTAGTAGGTAGCGGAACTTTTTCTTACTTTAGCTTCCTGTAATTTCTGAGTCTCCTATAACAAGCATTTATTTTATATTGTAAATAAAATAACCATTCCATAAAGAAGGAAATGAGACACATTTGGTATGATTTGTTCATAGCCCATTTATTTTGATGCTGAATTAATCTACCACCCTAATTTCTAAATGAAATGACCACTTACTGTTTCTAAAAATTAGCTACAGCATTTTGCCAAGGATCAGTCATCAAACTTGTCAATTTTTATTATCCGAAGACACTAATTGCTCATCGCCAGGTCCTGCTGGTTTTGTCTTCATGTACTCATTGACCTCAGGCCTCTTCTCCAGCCTGCTCTTTGGCTAGTTCAGGCCTTTATCCCACCCACCCTCTCTGCTTCATTCTTGTTTCCCTCCATTTCATCCTCCATTCTGCCATGAGAGCCATCTTTTTACAGCACCGGTCTACCACGTTCTACCACGTTATTCCTTTCCCTAAACCACTTGCAGCTGTTGTGGTTCCAAAGCCATAGAGTTCAAGCTTCTCCTTCTTCTTCTTCTTTATTTTATTTTATTTTTTTTTTTTGCAGAGTTTGGCCGGGGCTGGGTTTGAACCTGCCACCTCCAGCATATGGGGCCCCCGCCCTGCTCCTTTGAGCCACAGGTGCTGCCCGAGAGTTCGAGCTTCCCTGTGAGCCCTCCTGACCTGCTGTCTGTATCTCCCCTTCTCACTGCAGCTCTCAGCATGCAGAAGTGCTCATGGTTCCGTGAGCTCACCCTGCCACTTCACCCCACAGTTTAGGTCTGGAAGCTCCATCTGCTAACTCTCTGCCTTCCTCAACCCTTAGGCCCAATATCTGCTCCTCCAGGGAACTTCTCTGACATACCAGGCTGGGTGACCCCCCTCCCCCAGTACAGACACTTTAATAGAGAGTTTCAAAATTGCTTCCCAAGAGCCAACAAATCAATACGACTTACGATGTTTTCAAAGCATTTGTGTGTACAGCAGCACCTCTACCCACAGGATAACCCTGTGAAATAGGCAAGGAAGACATAATCCCCATTTTATGGACAAGAAAGGTAAGGTTCAAAGACAATATACTTGGTCACAGTCATATGCTCTTAGGGTAGAGCCAGGACTGGTGTCCTGACACTATGTTCTTTCCTCTTCCAACTTTGCTTTTTGAGCTGCTAAGATTGGAAAAGTGAACCTGGAAAGATTGGAAAACTGGAAGGGAGTAGGGAAGTCTAGCTGATGGAGAATCTTGAGAACTAGTCTAAGGAGGTATGTTGACTAGTTAACCACCATTTATTGAGCACCCATCTGTTCCAGATCTGGTGCTACACATTTGATGCAGATTCCCTGGCACAGTGGTCAGGAGCCAGATGCCACGGCTAGATGCCCAGTGTGAACTCACGCTCTGCTCAGCATGTGCCTGTGTGCAACTCCCTGTCGTCGTAAAGTGGGGCTGCTGAGGGCACTTCCCTGAGGTGGTAATGGTTAATACTGACGCAGCCTAGAAGAATGCACACAGTATAAGCTCAATCTATATTGTAACTTTTATTACTATTACATTATCCAACTCTTAAAACATTCACATTTTATGTATGAAAAAACCGAGACCCATAGAGGTTAAGTCGCCCAAGGCCACGTAACTAGTAAGTGACAGAAATGATTCTAGCCCAAGCGTCAAATGCTGAACCCTACACCCTTTCTACTGTGCAGAAGACCTTAACAGTTAAGAGACGAAGTTGGGCTCTAGGGTCATAAAGTCAGCACTTTCTGATGGTGAGATACTGAGTAAGTTGCTTAACCTCAGTAGTGGTTCCTATGTCGAAATATAACAGAATCTTTCTCCCAGAACTATTGAGCATATAACACAATACCTGGCTCATAGGAAGTGACTACGTATGTTTTATGTTTATTATGCTGAAGGCTGGAAGGATGCAGTAAAAAGGATATTTACAGAAACCCTTCTTGGCAGCTATGTTGAAGGCATAAAAGAAAGGTAGGGAGGGGGCTGTTGCAATAACCTAATTATGAAAAAGGTGAGAACCTACCCTAGGATACTGGCTTCAACAAAAGTTCAGGGGGAGAAAGAAAACAGAAAGCTAGTGAACGAGTAGGTATTGTAAACAAGGTTGCTAGAAGCTTTAGAGCTGTATATATATTTTTTATATACATACACACACACATATATATATAAGTTATATGTCTATAGAGTTATATATTTCATCAAGCTTTTTAATGTTACATTTTTAAATATTATTTGATAAGTCTCAATGATGACAATCATTTTTACTAACTTTATTTCATGATGCAAGCCTTGAACTTTTAGTCTATATTATTGGTGAAATTAATATGAATGATGAATATTTTCTAACCTGACTTCAGAAGAATTTCTACTAATTCAATGAAGACTTTAAAACTCATCAAATACCTCCCGTCGCTGTCTAACGCCAGCGCCGCCTCTAGCTCGCCGAGCTCCAGCCGAAGGAGAAGGGGGGTAAATAAGGAGGTCTTTATACCATGGCTTGTACAAAGCAGACTGCCCGTAAATCCATCAGTGGTAAAGCACCCAGGAAGCAACTGGCTACAAAAACCGCTCGCAAGAGTGCGCCCTCTACTGGAGGGGTGAAGAAACCTTATCGCTACAGCCCTGGTACTGTGGCACTCCGTGAAATAAGACGTTATCAGAACTCCGCTGAACTTCTGATTCGCAAATTTCCTTTCCAGCGTCTGGTGCGAGAAATTGCTCAGGACTTTAAGACAGATCTGCGCTTCCAGAGTGCAGCTATTGGTGCTTTGCAGGAGGCAAGTGAGGCCTATCTGGTTGGCCTTTTTGAAGACACCAACCTGTGTGCTAT